>JAGJTL010000039.1:605496-624546 GCA_022063505.1 Calosoma granatense
GAATGTTTGTATTAAATATTTTTGATTTAGACGAAATAATATAAACGATTTTCTTCTTATAAACTAAATGACTAGTTTGACAGTAATTAAATGGACTAGAATTAAATATATCTTAAATTAAATGACTAGAAAATTAAATTTATGTTTAAATAACGTCACTAAATTATGAACTTTTTGGTTCCATATTAGGTATATTGACTAGATTTCTGGCTATATTAAATAAAGCTATATTAAATAAAAAATTTGTTAAATTAAATTACTAAATTACGTGTTTTATAATTATGGTGTATTTATGTATTTTGACTAGAGAAACTCTGACTAAATTTTAGAATTAATTTCTTCTTTGTTTTTGGAAATGACTAGATTACAAACAAAACGCGAATATGGCATCTATGTGTATTCACGGTGCACGGCTTTTTTCATTAAGCAAACTTAATTAAATAAAACTAAAAAAACTAAATATACATTTAATTTTAAAGTGCAGACATAATTTGCTGCTTGAAGCTTATTGCAAACATGTATCCCCTCGCCTGCACAAAATGCCTAAACTAAATTCAGTGGTTCTCAAATTATTTAATAACCACTGCAATACAAATTAAACTAGAATTCCAAAATTAATTAATGTCAATTAAAAATATATGACTAAATTAAAAAGAACTAAAGAATTAAATTACGTACATATTTGGTCTGCTGTTTGTGTGATTAGAATTACTGACTAGACTTGACTCGTTTGACTAGAATCTGTAGTGACTAGATTATACTATGTAACTGTCTTACGTAATGACTAGACTTAATAATAAGTTAAATAACTAAAATTTATATAAAAAATAAATATAACCTGGTAAGCATTTATTTCATAGGTATTGGTTTATTTGTTGAGCAAAAATTTGGAAAAACATATCTACTTATTAGGTAAAGGAACGGAAGAATTTTAATTGGAAAATTGTAAATCCAAAATGTTGATGACCTAGAATTTTTTAAATACTAAAAGCATGTTTATCCTGAATATGATTTAAATCAATACCTATATCAATAAATACCGGTTTAGAATGATTTGAATTTTGAAATTATATTTAGTGCGTTAGAATAAAAAAGTTGGTAGAAAACTATGGTTCTATGGATAATTATTATTTCATATATTATAAATAACTTTTTTAATGACTTTTTTTCATTTAAATTTATAACGCTATCTATCTGTACAAGGTCTATGATCCTTATATAATATACAGGATGATTCAAAATGATGAATCGTTTTGTATTTACAATGACTAGAAGTTCATGACTAGAATCAGTAGTGAGCAAGCCACGCAATCCCTGGCACATACCTGTCGCAAGTGTTCTGTATCTGGACTTCAGGAGGCGGCAACGCAGGTGGCCGCCACAGCTGAGGGTGGAGTCTGGGAACCGGTCGAACCGGTACAACCCTTGGTCATTCGCTTAGCGGTCCATCACGACTCAAGCCGGACGCTGGAACCGATCCGGCCACCTGGTGTGTGGCTTGGTGTTTTCTCAAGTATGCCAACCTTCGAAACCGCTTCCCACACTCTGTACAGGGAAACTGTTCACCGGTTGTATCTTCCTCGGCTTCCGTAGTCTTCGCTGGTGGTTCTTTGCCAGGTCGAGGTTTATGCCATCGGCGATGTGATGCCAAATTGGCGGGACAATTAAATACTTTGTCACATTCTGGACAACGGTATTCTACGTGCACGATGCGGGAACATCGATGCTGCGCCAGGCCGAAGGCGTCCTCATACAGCTCCCGACACAGTCGGCATACATAGTCCCCGATATGGTTGTCAATCTTGGCCAACTCGGCTTTCGCTTCTTCTGTAACTTCGACCACATTGAACGCTGGATCAATGTCACCCTTCCGCACCACCAGTGTCTCGTCCGGCCCCAGTTCTCGAATTATAGTCCCGGAGACGGGACTGCTCTTGTCTTCGTCGAAATTCAACTTTCGTACGACTTTTGTCCGCTTCGTGGGTGTGCTGGAGGGTTTCGATTTCTTCGCTGCTGGATTCTCTGGTGCCGAATGTGTGGCGGAGGGTGTTAGTGCAGGCCGCTTGTGCCCTGGTGACGGAGTACACGGTGGTGTTATCGGTGCCTGACTCTTCAGACTCAAGTCCAGTGGACAAGCGGTCAGTTCTAGTGGTTCGGCGTAGCGTAGATATTGTAATTGCTGGAAGTGCACTGCAGCCGTTGCCGACAACAATTGTGGTTCCAGACTGTATCGATGTAGAAGATTCGTTGCGGAAGCTGGTGCGTATGGTAAAACCCCCGCAGGAGGTCTGTACACGGCGTAGTGTTCCATTTCATGATACTCTCGCGGCATAGAACACCGTCAAGGAAGCAGCACTACTGCGCGCGGGACACGAAGACTTCTTGCAGAGCGGTCTAGTTGTTACGTGCGCTTATAAGCGCTAACTGAAGCCCAGTTGTACATACACTCACATAGCTGCTGATGCACATTACAAAGTTTGCTCGCTCGTCCACGAAGTTATAAAGCCCCCCAATAGCAACGGACGCCACGCCCCAACACTGTAACGAGCATGCGCGAGGCGTGGCTAATGTTCACCCTTCGATTGGCGGCCAACGGTAAAGCTCAAAGCTCATTGGAGGCGCGAAATCAGGACAAAAACAAAGCGTTGCTTAGTTGCGCGTGAAAACAAGCGTTCCATCGTGTTCGTAACGGATTTCAGTGGAAATTGTGTAGAGAGAGAGAGAGAGAGAGGCAGAGCGAGAGCGAGAGAAGAACTTTATAGATAATAGATATTTGTACAATGTGTAACGGTCCAACAGCCGGCTGTTTGCAATAACTACAAATCATTTCAGATTCCGTTACAGTGTTTTTTTTTCACCCTCGTTTTTAATTTAGTAGCAGAAGCCTTAGTACTTGTATATAGATATATTAGTGGTCAGAGTACAGGACAGGAAATGAGAAATAATACGGTAGTGGACGAAAATTCGTTAAGTTGGGAACACTTGGTTGTTTTCACTATAGAGTAATTATAACAATAATTCAACAACATGGTCACACACAGCTTGCATTGTAATTTGCAATAATAAATTAATAGGGCATAGTAAATACAACATAATATACTTTATAGAATAAAAGTATTTTTAATGTTAGAAATATAATATTATTTTTCATATAGTGTAGTGTTGTACTATATTTAAATAATCTAATACTAATATATGTTGTTTTAATTATTTAAATCTAATGTAGCATGTATTAAACTAAAGTATATACATATTATTATTTTTCAGATTTTCAATTATCATTCTAATACCTCAATAATTATTTATTATCCTCGTTAAACTAAAGATTTAATTTCCAATCGTCTACAAAAAATAAATAGTAATCTAGTATGTCACTACTAACAGGTTCTTCATCCTAACCTCATTCATTGTTAGTAATTCTATAGCGAATACTCAAGGTGTAATCTTAACAAGTAACTATGTGCACCTTACACACACACACACACATACATACATGTGCTATTGAAAGAAGCAAGATCAAACCAGCAGTGATCAGGTTGTATGTAATACTGGGTGTACGCACAAAAGAAATCCGGAACGAATGAAAGAAGGTGATTTCCCCGCGGGTGAATAGCAAAAATGTCTAAGGGGGTCGGCTCTTAAGATATGCTACACACACACACACGCCTATGTATATTATAGGTAAAGTGTAATCCCTTGTAGACGACCCTTCAATGTATGTATGTATATATGTATATATCAAAGAACACATATTAATATCACATAAAAGAGCAAAGACTTCTATAAAAAAAAAACATGACAGACTTTTTATTTGCTAATTAAAAATGGATTTTGTAACACTAATCTAGAATTGAATTGGTATAATTTACTAAAAAATGAATGTGTATGCTTTTCATTTAAAAATATCTTATTTATAGTTTCTTTATATTGGTACTTATTAATATAATTTATAAATCAATAATTAATCTTTAAGTGCTGGCTTTCTAGAAAGCAGGTTCAACTTAAATCCGTGAATGAAAATCCTCACAATATCGGAGCGAAACTGTGCTAATCTGTCCCTATAACATTAACATTTCTTGTACTCATGTTTTGAAAAAATAATCTACAAATATTTTGTATAAAACTGCATTTATGTTCTTAGAATATTCTTCTAAACTTTGTTAAATATCCTCTTCGTCAGATAATACATACTTATATACAATTAATTCTACATGTATCTTTGTGTACACTTCCTTTCTAGAAGAATCTGTTTTTCTTTGCAGACGTCCCCCCCACCTCGTTTTCTTGTTCCACTTCATTGCGTACCTAATGTCCGTATCACCAGGACTACTGTGTGTATATCGTAGGGTGCCGTGTGTGGTAGGTAGATCCCTCAATCTTGGTTTATCTTCAAGTGTATGTATGTATGTGCGTGTGTGTGTACGTGCGTGTATGTATATATAATAGGGGCGACACGAAACCTTAAGGATTGGAACCACCTGTTGCTGATTCCTTACACACATACATACATACACACACACACACCCAGTGTCAAGGGCACGCGCCATTTTCAACAGAATGTACACTAATCGACTGTGAAAGATATGATTTTGAAAAGAGCCCGCACTTGTTAAGATATAATATAAAGATATAGTACATGTGGTTTAAAAACTATGGAAGAATGGAAGAATATTTAGAAGGCGTTTGCACAAGGATAAGATTCAAATTGGATGTACAGTGTAGAAAGCATGGAAATGTTGTTCGTTGTACAATGTACAAGAAAAGACACTATACTCTTTGCCAGCATGGAAGCACCAAAATAAACAAAAAGAAACCTTTCTAGGCATTTTTCAATAAACACTGTACCATTCCATCATTAAAAGCCCCTTGTTTACCTAATTGAGCACAAGTATGGTTTCTTAAACGAAAAAAAAATGGTCTTTGAACAGTTGAAAATAATTGTGAATCTTCAATGAATGTTCGTATGTATGTATGTATCTTTGTAAATATAGCTATGTGTGCATGTATGGCAGGTATGGGACACGTGGCACCCCTTTCAACCACCGATACCACTTCAGAGGGTGCCGGGTGCCCTGCTGGTAGCCATGCAGACAGTACCGGTTCTTGCAGACATCAACAGCTGTCAAACACCGGTATATGCCCGCCTCACCTCTGTTCAATCAGAACCACAAGGGTGGCAGTGTGTAAAGAGGGGGAGGGGGAGGAGGTCGACCTGAGGCCTGGTGTTCACAACACACACACACACACGCGCATGTAGGATATGTGGACACGCTTACACATGCTGCTATTTGAGTGCATGCTTTTCTATAAAGCTCCCCATTAGACAATAAACCAGCAGTATTCAACAACATTGGCTGTATTTATCAATAAAATACGAATAGGCAGTCTCAGTACAATAATTGGCTTTAAAACATTATACAGTCGAAACAAAATCATACAAAATATCTAAAAACATACACACACAGCCATAAACGAAAAACAATACACTATCATTTTTCTCTGGATCCCATCACACACCGGAATTAAAAGGAACGAAGAAGCAGATTCCGCAGCCAAAAAAGCAGTAGAAAAAATAAACATTCCACTATATAATGCTAAAACTAAAATCAAACAAGAAATATTAAATAATTGGAACAAACAGGCCTATAAAACAAGATAAGAAAAATAAAATCAGATACAAAAAAATGGAAACCAATAGGAAACGGAAAGGAAAAATTCACAATCACTAGGCTACGAATAGGCCACACACTAATAACACATAAACACATCTTTAAAAGAACAAAATAAGAACAATGCCAAAACTGTAATAGACCAGTCGCAGCAGCAGAACACATAATCACACAATGTGATATTTTTCCAGAAAATATACACTATTTTATCAATTGTAAGTTTAACAAAATTTAACTAACATTAATGGTAACTATTTGCGAAGAAATTTTAACGAAAAATAAGAATATTTAACGTAGTTTATTTTCAAATGTTGTCTCATCTTAGGCCAACACTTCAATAAAAAACAGTTACTTTGTATTTATGAATGCCATTAAAAATTTGAGTACATATTACATTCATATCTAATTTTAAAATATATAATATAAATATTAAAAATTAGCACATATATCAAGTTTCTATAATTAAACCTTTTCAGGTTGTATATAAAAGTATATTATTTTACTGTATTTCAATATACAGTATAAGCCGCTAATAATGGACTGCAAGGGACCAAGTAAAATCTTCCATTATAGTCGAGGTTCATTTAATCAGAAAAGTTACTAATTAAACAAATTTATATTCATGTTATTTCATTGACATGTTTGTATTAAAAAAAAGATAACTAACACAACATGAAACTATGTACTCGTATATAGGTATACATAAGCACAAAAAAAATGTGAAAAATTATTATAATACATACATACATGAACGTATGTATTTAACATTACATACATATTTTGAAAAATATCGGTTAATTTTGTTTGGATCCACGGTTTGTCTATATAATCTCTACGTAAAATAAGTTTGACTTTGTTTACTATTGAAATAGTGTCATAATTATCGGGAAAGTCCCTAATCGCTCCGCTTATAATGGACAAAATAATGAATTTTAGTTCATTATAGGCGAAGGTTTATTATAACCGAATTCATTTTAACCGAGGTTTTTACACGGGTTTGAACTGGGACTTTAAAAAGAGGGTACATTGTAACAGAGTGTCCATTACAAGCGAGTTCATTATAGGTGGATTCCAGTGTACTCAAATACTGCTTATTTAATATTATCTCAAAGTGCCGTAGCTAGCAAAATCCAATCAGACATCATTGCAGACATTTTAAATACTACTGGTAGAGATACAGCCTTGTGACCCGTGCGCAACAATGCCCCATATATCACGGTGGATATCTGTTGCTATTGGGTATTTGCACCCCTGTCTAAATCCACTCACACACGTACACACATATGTGAACACCAGCAGCATCACAAGTCTGTGCTGATGTTATGCTAGAATGAATATTATCACTGACATTAACAATAGCTGTGTGAAATGTTACTGAAATTTAGGCGAAATATGTTTGTAAGGTGTCCTGCGATATATTGTTTTATTAAACGTAACATTCCACAAGAAATTGCCAGAAAAACCAATCGAGTTTGGAATGTTGAATTGATGTCTTCATCATCGAAGATTCCATAAAGGGACAAGAATTTCTTCTAGTGTGGAATTTAACCATTTATGTTATAGCACATTGTAAATATAAATTATATATTTTATAAATAAATACAGCATGCGATTTATACGAAATAACTTGCTATTTTAAATAATATATTGTTTTGTGCATTCAAGCTTAAAATTAAACACATTTTCAACGCTGTCCGAATGTGTGCGGAACACCTTTCGTTTTTTTGATTAGCATGTTATATTACTGCATGTTTGTATGTATGTATGTATGGTATGTATATCATATAGTATATGGTGGACACGTGGCTACATGCATATATTGTCAATGGTTGGATGATCTCCGAGTGCTCTGGTGCGTGCTATGTTTTGCGGGGTGTTTAGTTAAACTAAATTAATGGTTTCGATGCATTTCGTTTACGAACAATCCAAGGAATAAGTGTAGCGTATCCAGCCGTATCCAACACCAACACCACCATCATAGGCAGCACGTGCTAGTTTGACAAATGGTAGACATGACCATCAACATCGGAGGCATCTTGATAAAGTAGCTAGCATTCAATATATAGCCATATATACATACATATATATGTTGTAAAAATAAAAGTAAAATATTGAAAAATAGTTGTATATAATTCAAATAATATAGACATAAAATGTAATCTTACAGATTTACATAAAGCTGTAATTATAAGCTACTTGTATTAAAACTGTATTAAAATATCTAAAAAACATTAATTTGTCAATGATATTACCGTCAAACTAAGTACAGTAATATATGAATAATCCGCACAGAAAGTTGCCAGACCCCGTTCGGATTAACAAAACTTGTGGATTATAGAATCATTGTGCATGGTATCTATAATCCGAACGTGTTCGGCGAGGTGTTCGGTTTATAGATACCTTATTAAACAATAAAAATATTCCTATAATATTACACAATTAAATTTATACGCAATAACTGAAAAACTATTTATTCCAAATAACAAACAAAAACATTTCAAATATAAAATGCGAAATAAGGACAGACTTTTGACAAATAAATGAAAAAATGAAAAAAGGGTACATTATAACAGAGTGTTCATTACAAGCGAGTTCATAATAGATGGATTTTACTGTAATTTGCTAACAGCGTATAACAGTTTTTATTTAGAGTGTAAAGACGAGTAAAATATCAACAAATTATTACAATTTTTAGAGAAATATAAAAAATATCGAAGCGAAGATTGGTTCCTTATCCCCATAACATAAATGCTACAAAATATATTCTATATTGTTCGTTTTGATCCGATTAATTTAAATTATAATTATTTTTAACGGCTCTAATCTGTACAAAATTTACTTATTATATATTTTTCAGTCCTTTGAATGCCCAATCGTACGTAGACACATGTACGTATGTAATAAAGGTGCATTACATTACGGAAATAATGCTGAAACTACCTTAATTACAATACCTGGTCACTGCTCGTCACGCTTTTATCATACATACATATATACTCATGTATCAAACATACTACTAATGCCGAACTCTAGACTGTTGAGGGGGTGTGCGGGCATAGGATATTCACCTGGGGCAGCTGGTCCAACACCTAACTATGGGGGTGACGTCACAAGCAGCTGCTCTCTGTAGGAGACTCCACACACATTACACACATACACGGACATGATATATCATGATTCGGCTATACACTTATATGGTAGGGTGAATTATCAGAATTTTGAACCCAGCAGGGCACTAACTATTGAAACATAATCATTAAATCTATCAGACTTGCCAATAGAAATGTTATAATTATATTTAATTATTATCTGGATAGAATACATTTAATATGGTAACAGCGTATAATAGTTTTTATTTAGAAAGGCGACTAAAATATCAACAAATTAGTATAATTTCTAGAGAAATGTTTAGATATTTTTGTATCAAAATTATTTAAAAACACTTCACTTGACTAACTTAATTTTAAATAGAGAAAATCCTAGTTCTATTAAACAATAAATACATAATAATCAGTCTAAGTAACTGAACAATATAATTTAAACTATTCTATATTATTCTATCAGCCAAATGGTTGCAAAATATATTATGTATATCTTAACAATCCTTCCAGACATGTGTAGACATGTATAAATGTTTGTTAAACCATTGTACGCATTAAAATTATTCCATTTTGATCGGTTACACCAATGTGCGTGTATCACAGAATAATCAGCAAGTTCAAGATCACATTAATAGGTGCGGGCATGCCCAGATACTCGAGGTGAAGGTCACTCTAACACACCCTAATCGCCCTTCGACACAAGGGCGAAAACAGCGCGCTCATCTACAGTGTAAACTTGAAAACACTACTATCGAAAGTAATGATGCGGGTATATGCATAACAATTAATGTACATACATGCATATTGTCATGCTCTTTGCAAAAATACGCTATGAGATTTTCCATGTTGTCACATGATTCATTGTTAAACACAAGAGTGTAATCTTGAACGATATCGTGGTCTGGAGTACCCCCTCAGCAACACTACACAAAAGCTCCTTAAGATTTAGGGCTCAGATAGTGGGTAATTGTTATTTAATCATCCAGTTTGGCAACAGTTTGGTTAGGAATTATTTAGTTTTAAAGATATACTGCTGATATTTGTAATATTTACGTTTGAAGATAAATAAATAAAAATGTTTACCGTCTCTAGTAATTTACGGAAGATAACTAATATTTGTAGTAATCTGTGACTAATGTAATAGACTTTTATTACTATAGTTTCTTTTCAGAGTAGAATACAAATGTGATTACTTTCAGGACCGGCTTTAGGGGGGTGTTGCGACCGCCCAGAGCGCAAGGCCTGAAGGGGCGGCGGACGGCCACAAGAAATACGTATTTCTTTTATTGAAAATATTTTATTGAATAAATTATAAATTATTAGAATAATTCAAGTTTTTTATGGGGGCAAAAATAAAATGTCGAACAGGGTGCCAGACTTGCTAAGGCCGGCCCTGAATACTTTGAAAATAAGTCTATGCCGAATCCAATTTTAGAATCTAAAGAGACAGCGTAAATTTTTATTCGATTTAAAGGGTATTTGAACTTGTAGCGATGTAAGTACAATGTTTTTGGATTATAAAGGATTAATAAGGAAGAAATTTTAACGTACGGGGTCTTTGTGGATAGCGCAAACTATATAGTGTATTAATAAATTAATACTATACTAAATTACTCCGAAGTCTTTGATCGGAGAAACAACTACTGATCGCGTTTAGTGTAAGCATGGCATATACCGGGGGCAGCGTGTAAATCAAAGTATAAGTATACCGCACCACGCAAACAGTAAAAAGAACAACACCGCCACCACCACGATCACCGCCGCCCCCGAGGGAACGAAAATCTAACGAGAATTTATCGTTATTAAAGAGAACGCGTTTTAAGTGAATCGCATTGAAATTGCTGACTTTTACGTTTGTTTCTATAACATCTGCCGGACACGCAATCAAAATGAAAATATAATTACAAGGCAAGGGATACATACATATAAACAAACATACATACAGTTATAAATTAATTAAAAGGTAAGCAGTTATTTGTTTACAGAAGAAATTATTCGTTAACAATGTGCACGCTTTTATGTATTCTTTGTATTTCGTTTTGTTATTTAATTATTTAGTATCTTGCTTAAGTTAGTAAGGATTGCTTAGCAGTTTAAGTAAAAATGATGAAGGAATAAGTATGACAATTAAGATTGAAAATATAATTTTGTATGTACACGTTTTCAGTGCGAAACTATAGCATAAATACGTGTATAATTGCAATAACTAATACATTTCGATGCGCAGTATATTGTCAATTATAATTTAACACATCTAAGGCCTTGTTACGAAGAGTATTTTGTCCCATGGAACTGACAGTTCACTGATGAAAACATACAAACTAATTAACCTATTAAAAAAGTGTGATAAAACTAATATGTTGTAATACAAAAGTAACACCTTATATATGTTTGATGTTGGCTTTAGTTTAATAATTTATAATGTTTTATATTTCAAAGTTGCAAAAATAATTGTTGATTAGTTAGTATGAAATAATAAAGAGGGAAAGAATTGCGGATAAATAGAGATGGAAACAGGAAGAATGAGGAATCACGGCATACAGTGGGGGCCTAATTAGGTTTGGTTTTGAGTGGCCATATGGCGTATTCCATGTACACATACACATATGCATACATACATACACTTGTACGTACGTATGTATATGTATGCGTATATAGATTTACAGAGCAGCCTCTGACAATAGCGCGATGTACAACATTATCATCATGTAGAGTACATACATACACAGCTTTATACATATACATGTACACAGTTTCATATATACGCAGGCACACACACATAGAACACATTAAAATATATTCATATACACGCATGTACTTGTAAATATCTATACTAGTATGTATGTATGGAAGTGTGTGTATACGTATGTATAAATGGAAGTGTGTGTGTGTGTACATATGTATGTATGGAAATATGTGAACATCACGTATACCGAAATGCGTTCAAAACATTATCATACACACCATTTTATATGTTATTTATGATAATGACGCCTGGATGCCGGGTGTCAGTCTGTTAATATTCATTAGCCATTTGTGCGAACAAAAAATTACGCACGTCTGTTAATAAATTTAGTGGAACTTATATACAATCGCCACGCGTCGGTTAGCTCCAGTACTTGTAGAAAAAAGCAATATCATACAAAATCCTCAATCGTTATTTAAACAATCAACGTTCATTTACATTTAAGATAAAAAAGAAACCCTCAAATAATTAATCTCTAGTCTGTTAAAAGAACGAAAAACAGGTCGCCCCCCCTCGAGCCGTGATTGAAAGAAGTTTAACAAGATAATTCCTTAACACTGCTACCTGTCTGTGCTTGTGTTTGCATATCTTAACACCTGAATCCCGTCGTCATCCATGTGTGTGACTCGATGTATATGTGACGTCACAAGGTCTCTGCCCTCCTTAAGACGTGACGTCACCAAGACACCTGTCTTACTGGTAGGGTCTTTAATCTTATAGCAAGGGGGCAAGACATAGGGGACCGGTCTTACACCGGCATTCCATTGCGTCACTTCATTCATAGCTCAATGCTTGTATAATACCGTTACTTTCCTGTACGTTAAGTATAAGATAACACATTCATTCATAAAGTAAAGAATAGTTAATCTCATACTGGGTTTCTAGAACTCCAATGTTGAATCAAAATCCCCCACAATATTGAATCTGTCCCTGTGTAGCATTAATGTTATAAGAACAGCGTAGTTTCGCTTTGATATTGCGGGGTTTTGATTCGCTTTTGAACCCGCGTCTTAAAAACCCGACATAAAACTATTAATTGTCTGGAAACTTCTCTTTCAATTACTGCCTAATATTAAATTAAACAAATATTAATATACTCGCAGCGAAATTGTTAACTATTTACTTATACTCCCCCAGCTCTTGCTTGCAAAATTTTTGTAGTATGTCTATAGATTATTAAAATCACGTTAAAATAACGTATATTTCAACTGCAACGGAAACTAAAAACTACACTGTAGTTCAGTGTAAAATCATTTCTAAATTTAAACAACTACAAAATGCAACAACTCCGCAAAATATCCACGTAGAAATATTTCAAACAACGCTTCTTTTTTACGTTCTATAGCTTATTAGCATGCAATCCCCTTAATCTGGAGGAAAAAATTCAAATGCCTTTTAACAATAGACTGCGAAAGCTGCATACATGCTTGTGCAGGTAAATAATATGTGTGCAAGCGCGTGTCGCGGACGAATCAAACACATGCGTACGTACAGAGACGTAGGTATGTATGTTGATTCATATATGCAGAATTGATGGTGACGGGGGCCCGTAGGTAGTATTATGGGGCAGCTGCATAGCACGTGCCCCCCTTACAATGTGTAGGGGTGCCTGAAGAACACCTGGACAGTCACCACCACCAGCAGCAGTAGTAGTAGTAGAGTATACATGTGCGTATGTGATGTATGAACTATTGTCCGGGATCACATACGTGTGTCTGTATGCGGAAGCATCAATGTGTATGTATGTAGTGTATGTATGTACGTGGTGTATGTATGTACAAGTATGTATGTAAGTGGTGTATGTATGCACAAGTATGTATGCATGTTAGGACATGTGTATGTAAGTATGTATGATACCGCGGTTCTAGTAAAATATTATGTATGTATGCGAATTATTTATTGTACTATTTCGAAATATTCTCTGCGGATTTGTCAAATTTATTAATGATTAAAAGTTGGACTAAATTACGGTATTTTATTTACATTGTTTAATTCTTCAACTAAAAGCTATTATTAAATATTCGTAAGTACGCATAGCTATAAAATAAGATATATGACCAGCGCAGACAGAAAAATCTGTTACATTTTAGCAATTGTTATTTTTCCGCCGAAAACTACGTTATTTTTACACGTTCAAAGGGTGTTTTCAAAAAGGCACAGTGCCCCCTCTAACCCTTTTCAGCACGCGTCACTATTGTGAGGCGCTCAGTTCAGTCCTACTGACAAAATAGCATAGCGGTGTATAAAGGAAAAAAATATGAATTTCATGATTGTGAATGCGGGGTTGTCAGGATGTGGACAATAACGACATGAGATGTGCACATCATTGAGCATGTGCCGCACAAGCAGAGATTATACAGTGCTTCTCAACCAGTGGTACTTCTAATACCAGATTTCGTAAGACGAGTTTCAATTCGAAACCGTGAATTAAAACGAACAATAACGAATCTGTCTGGTAGCATTTCATGGCTAAAAATTGTTCATTGGTGATTTTCATTCGTGGATTTAAGTCGTCCTAAAATAATAATTTGCGGATTTAAATTGAACTTCATCGTAGAACATTGAAGTTAAACAATACAGTGTTACAATTTAATAAAGAAAAAATCACTTTTAATTTGGGGGTAACTGTAAAAGTAAGTATTATATTAAAATGTGGTGTGTAGAGATGAAAATGTTGAGAATCACTGTATATGATGCAACAGAGGGGATGTTGGCACGCGTATAACTGTTTGGCAGCTGCATGCATGTATGTATGCATGTATTCATACAAGTGTATACACGTCTATCTGTGTATCTATGTATGTGTATGTGTGCATGTATATATGTATGTACATTACTAACTTGCTTATTGAATTAAATACTCTTTTGTCAAACGCTGAAATTCGATTAGGATTTAAAAAACTAATAAACTAGTTATCAATAATTCGCTACATTCGATTTAAACTTGTGACTGGCTAATTCTCGAGGGTGTGATGTTTTAGAAACGAATAGATTACTATAACATTAGTAGTTTAGTAACAAGGTTCTTTAGTATTAGATAATAAATAAATTTCGGTAGACTGTTTGAAAAAAGAAATAATTATTGAAAAATATTAGTACAGTTTCTTGTTTGTAAAATACTAAGGAAGGTATTTCATTGCTACGGCTAATTATCTATGAGTTAACTACCTGCTGGATAGAGTTGAAGAATTATTAATAACCAGTATTATTAGCAAGCTGGCAAATTACAGGCAATCTGTCGAATAAATAATATAAAACTCACTGTTACATCTATACCGAACACATAGACAATTTACTATACAGTGTAGAATTAACGGAGAATAAATAAATAAATAAATAACGTTGGCAATGTTTTGATTTTCATATATCCCAGCTAGCGTTTGTCTTCTGTCGTCCGACTTTAATTATACAAAATTACGGAGAAATTTTAAACTTGCTGTTGCGAAAAATTCATCAATTATTCAAAGGCCTACTTATGATTAAATACAGCAGACACAAGACGTACAGTGCCGTGCATGAATTTTTAGAAATTAAACTTATTCATAAGTAATACGTGTTGTTTGTAGACATTTTGCTAATTAACACATATGTCATATTCACTGAGAAATGGTTAAATTTTATCAGGAGAAGAAGGTAGAAAAATATGGTACGCCACTGTTAATATATTGGTGAATTAATAGGTATTTATTTCAGTTATTTGCAAAAGTGCTGAGACAGTATATGTCATTGGGGATGTTTAAAAAATTAAACAGCAGATACATTTACTGTAATTCATAATTCATACATTTATACATATTTAATAGTTATTCGTATATGTATGTAGGTACTATACTTTGTTTTGAAGAATATTTGTCTGAAAATTATATTTACGAAGGAATATATAGAGAGCCGTGTAGTGTAGACGTTAATAAGACCAAAGAGATAATGAAGATGTCTGAAGATAATTTTTAATAACGCATCTAATAGCGTTTAAATTGAAACCGACATAAAAATGTATTTAAAGTGTTTCCACGTCAAGTAACATACGACGCATAATTAGACAGAGCAGAGAACAAAATTAAATATTTTCATTAAAATAGAAATTAAGGAGCAGCAAAGCATACACACACACACAAAGTGTGTAAGGGTGACAAAACAATTATAAATATTAATATAGAGCTACTTCATAACTTGTCAATCTGTTCATTATAACCTCAAAATACAAGTGACAGTACAGGGCCATGTTGTGTGTACACGATGTAACCAATTTAACACGGGATAGATGGTCGCTTAATTACCAGTCGCGCGTTCCATCATTTCATTTGTCATTTGCACAAATAGTTGTTGCACAACGGTGCACGCAGTCAAAATTATGTCAGAAAAGAAGATAAGTCGGTGGTCTAAAGGATAACGTGCGGGAAGGAGGGAGGGCGTAAATATGTGTGTGTGTGTATATGTATACGAGTATATACGAGAGTATATACGATAGAAGATACATTTCTTAATGAGCGGACCTGTTTGTGACAGTTGACACATCATTAAACTCAGCGTTGAATTTAACATCTTGTGGATTTCGTTTGCAATTTAGTCAGATTATACAACAGACTGAATTGAACTGTAGGTTCCTTATGTAATTTAGTAGAAGTTCAGTGTTGTTATATAAGTATTTACGTGTACTACTCCTAGTAAAATATGTAATTGTATACACCGGACAAGTGATACTTTATTATTCGGTGTACACTAGCAAACTAGTTTTTTGTTTAAATGAAGCTATAAATTATGCAGAGAGATTACAAAACATTGAAAGTGTTCAGTGTCTTGTAAGAAATTTTGATACTACCATATGAATGTATATATGCACGTCTATGTATGTATGTGTCGTCAGTCGACAGGTGAGACGTTTGGCGTCCGTCTAGCTACTAGGTATTACCTGGCGTCGGTGCAATCGATAAAGCAGATAACTCATTCACGTGTGCTCACATATACGTACATATCTACAGACTGTGTACACACATACACACATATCTTGAGAGCAAATACATATAAACGTCAGGTATTTTGTGCTGTAAGAATGAGAGTAACATTTCTTCATCTAAATAATAGGATATTTGTTTGTAGATAAATGATGATAATAATTAAACGATGGTTTGGTGAACACAACACTAGTATTACCGGGTTTAGTTACACCGCGCTGGACCTAACGTTTGGTAAATATTTCAAATTAACTAGTAATTTTGCCGATGTTTTAGGAAACATAAGCTGATAATGTACATGGCCCACGGCTGTCGTCCGAGTAAACATAGCATAACTTCACTGATCATATTTCAAAATACATTCCGTTAATTTGTAATCCATCTACTATACATATATACATACACATTATAATATATGTACGTACATATAGAAACTACATACCATGGTATATATACATACATAGGCAAGTTACGATTTTCTTTTATAAAATACATGAACAAATTAATGACTCAATATTTAATCTTTTCATTTTCTACACCCTGATTAAAATACTTCATGGAATTGTGACATTTTCGTGATGTCACAGAAAATGTCGTTTTAATCAAAAATTCAACAGATTAACTTTTCATTATTGATAGCTGTTACTCTTGTGTCATTTATATGTTTTTGCAGAAAATAGATTGTCACATCTAATCCTAACTGTATGATTTATTTAATTTACACACAAAACGAAGATATTTTTTGCAATTATGAGAGCCAGTGATATATGATGTAATAAAATTAGGTATTATAAAGTGAATATTCATTACTCAACGTGTAGAGTTTCCTGTTTGAAAAATATATGAAACTCTATTCAAAAGCTGTTCATTAATATAACATTTATTGAAACACGGGTTCAGGTGTTAAACAAGTTAGCAAGATCATTTGTAACACAACAAGGTGACGGAAATCAAGCACAAAGGATGTGCGAAAAGTGTTTGAAAAGAGGACAAAGGATGGATGAAGTGGAAAAGAGTGAGAGAGAGTGATATGTGAAGGGAGACAGGGGTGTGCTGGAGGAGTGAATTGGAAGCTAATTGTACAGTCTTCACTGTGTTACAGTTGTTGCTGATTTCGTTACGGTGAATGTGAGCGTAGAGCGTGTTTATTGCGCTAATTGAGTTTGCCGCGCGACGTATACACGCAATTAGACGTTAAACGTAACGTAATAGTAACTGTATCGCATGTACACACAGTACAGTATATTTGTTAACATTATATTCAAATACAACTGAATATAGAGCTGCTACGGTGCAAATATAGCCGTGTTTTGAACAAGAACAAAAATTAAATCTGTTAATATAAAGATAGTTTCTTTTCAAATATCTACTGATTGTTTTGTATTATTATATGTATTTATACATTTTGATTGAATCCTGCATAATTTTATTGATTAATACAGCAGTGTAAGTATTAAGGCCCGCTAGCCGACGTACAAATCATTTCAAGTGTTAAAATTGAATTTTTGAATAAATTGAATTGTTCCCAGTTGATAGTCGCGAATCATAAATATTCTAATAGGCTATATAAATATGGATATTGGCAATATGGCCAACACAATCACTTTGCGCAACACATCATAACGGACTGGTAACGTAATAGAGGGGGTGGGGTTGGGGGCGCTGTTTTAACGCATGACAGCACGGCAAGTGTTCTTACCGGGCCTAAATACGTTGAAATATTCAATTTTACAAGATGGAGCACCCGGTATATGAGGAATGGGGACACAGTCGATTAACTGAGATCATACGAGAGGTTTGGGCATTTAGTTATGCATCAGTAACGACATATCATTAGTTTAATAACACACTGCGGCAGAGAGAGAGAGAGAAGTGGTAATTTTTCTGGTGAAGGTGCTACTGAATAAGTCTTATTATGGTAATAGTATATTTTTATAGAAATGCATATTAATGAAAAACTATTTTGTAACAAATGCGATTGATACAATGTGTTTCCATAGTAGCATTTTTGGTGGAAGTGCTTGATGTAAACTTTGGCGCAGGTGGTTAATGTATATTTTGGTGGAAGCGCATTTTTAGAAACAGTATACTTTTGCTAAAGTAGATTTTGATAATAGTATTTTTGGTGGAGATGCTTAATGTATATTTTGGTGGAAGCACATTTTTAGTAATAGTATAAGTTTTTTGGGTAAAGTGTGTTTTAATAATAATATATATTGGTATCAATAGGTTGATGTATATTTTGGCGGAAGTTCTTCATGTATATTTTGGTGGCGCAATTTTTTTTGGTGGACAGTGTTTTAATAATAGTATACTTTTGTATTAGGAAGTTGATGTATATTTTGGTAGAGGTGCCTGGTATATATTTTGTTGGAGGCGTATTTTCTTACATAGTACATATAAATAGTCATAATGGCTGGTATTCAGAGGTCCCGACTAAGCGTTACTAGAGCAAACTACTAAAAGCTACTAAAAATGTCTATTCACAGGTCGCGACTAAGCGCTACTAGGCTAATAGACTCCTAAATTTAGTAGCGAAATTTAGTCGCAGCAATTGCTTGTTTAAATATGACTAAGGGTAC
>JAGJTL010000039.1:636470-673678 GCA_022063505.1 Calosoma granatense
AAACAAATTTATATTCATGTTATTTCATTGACATGTTTTTATTAAAAAAAGATAACTAACACAACATAAAACTATGTACTCGTACATAGGTATGCATAAGCACGAAAATAAATTTGCAAAACTTATTGTAATACGTACATATGTATGTTTTGCTATATAATCTTTATGTAGAATAAGTTTGACTTTGTTTAGTATTGAAATAATGTCAAAATTATCAGGAAAGTCCCTAATCGCTCCGTTTATAATGGACAAAATAACGAATTTTGGTTCATTATAGGCGAAAGTTTATTATAACCGAGTTCATTTTAACCGAGGTTTTTACACGGGTTTGAACTGGGACTTTAAAAAAGGGTACATTATAACAAAGTGTCCATTACAAGCGAGTTCATTATAGGTGGATTCCACTGCATTATGTATGTTTTATGTAGCATGCAGCGAATGACTGCGGAAAAATAAAGAATCTGCCACCCTCAGTAATGGGAAGCGCGTGATATTATATATGTATATCGTTATTTTAGTAAAATTTAAACAATTTCATTCTCAAGGAAGTTTTTGTAAAAATTACTTTATATTTGCTATCATACTTTTTTCGTATCGTCGAAGAAAAATCAAGTGATTATTTTGGAATGAATTAAGATAATATTTCTAAATATGAAAAAATTTAGTAATTTGGTAAATATTATGAAAATAATTATTTTTTAATCTAAAAAACATTTCTATACCTCTCGTATTTTCCAATGTATATAATAAAGAACAATGTTAAAACAATAATATATACAGTTGTTATCATATTATAATAAAAATACCACAAGTGCAAATACAAAGAGCAGATCCAGACCGGCCCATTTAACAATATAAACTAAAATTTTTAAAATCTACCATGCGTTATCTATTTGAAAATACAGTTCATATATTTTATTAATACACAAATTAATAACAATTTATTAAAATCATATACGGTGAAAGCTCTTCTTGCGGACAGCTCCAACAAATTTTTTCCTATAATATTCTATATAAAATGCGTTCTGAAAAACGGACGCTTTAATAAATGGACGCGGACTCTATTATCCACCGTAAGCAAACGAAAATCTCCAGTAAGCGGACGCCTAACTGAAATGTTGTTACAATTAAAAAAATGAACATTCAAAAGAGGAAAATTCTTTTATGTTCAGATAATGCTGATTCCCATCCTTGCGAATTAAACCTAAAAAATGTAAAAGTTATTTTCCTCCGCCTAATACAACTTCAGTATGCCAACCCTTGGACCAAGGGATCATACATAATTTTAAATTTCATTATCGGGATCTAGTTTTGAAAAACTTTTGATTCAAAATGGGAGGCGTAAAATCTGCATCAGAGCTTTCAAAAACTATTGATGTTTGAAAACTGTCTCATCAGCAAAAAAGGCAAGAACCATTTTAAATTTTGTTAAATTGACTACTGAATAGTTTTCGTTTGAATACATATTTAATTGTTTGAAATACATACTCCTATGATTTAATTTTGTTCATAAATATATATACGAGCATACACTTTAAATATAAGTAGTTTGAAAATTAAATTTAGTAATAATTTTCCTTTAACCGGACACCTCCCGTATCCCGACAAAAAAGTACGGACCGTGAGTGTCCGCCTGTGGGAGCTTTCACTGTAAGTAGTTATAGTTAGGGCTGGGAATTATATGCACTCAAATACAGAGATATATACACATATAATATATGCACAATATTAAGGATTATATGCACTCAAAATTAAGACATATGCACAAATATGCAAGGTTTATTTGAGAATAAGGTAAAATATTTTAAATAATGATTAATGGTATTAATATTCTATTGTTGTATGAGTACGTTTATTTCCCAATTTTCTTATTCAACATAAATCTGCATATAGAATCAATACATTCTTTAATAAAATAAGCAAATGCAAACATAAAAATATTATTTTTGTATTACAATAAAATAAAGCAATACTATTGGATATAAGATACAAAATTAAAATTATTTTGAATTTGTGTAAAACTGAAAATACCAACAATTAAATAATTTTCCCACTTTTCAACCATTATTAAATATAAGTAAAGAAGCAAATTCAACAAAATATTACTTATAAAAGAAGACACACTAAAAATTTGTTAATATAATTACAAAATATGCTCTAAAACGTATAAATATGCAGAATTTGCAAAGTGAGAGTAGGCTAAAATTATTTGTTTTTTACTTAATTTGTGTAGATATGCAACATGTTCCGTAGGCATATCAATAATACCAAATACACATTTGCCATATAATCCCAGCCCTAGTTATAGTAATATTACTATTGTTACTATTAGTAGAACCGTTAATAAGTAATTTCATATTTAATATACAGTACAATTAAAAGCGTTCCTGTTTAAACAGCCCGTTCCTGCATCTTTTTGCGACGGCATCTTAATATATCTGGGATTGAAACTCGAAACGACTTTGTTAAATTACACCCTATTTAATGTATTACAGAGTATGAAGTTGTTTTTAAGCGTTTATTTTAAAATTATACAATCAAAATATAAACTTTGCATTTTAAGGTTCATCTTATGATCTTCACTGAATACTGACCTGTTCGACCATTTTTCCTTGTTAAAATTACTTAATATGCGCAATGAACTAATAAACACACCAGCTTCAAGTGAAGATAAACTAAATGTTTTTAATAGTATTTTCCTCAACGTAAATCCCCCATGAGTACTATATAAAACATCAATGCAGCACTGAATGAATGCAGTGTAGTATAAACTACTGTACAACTCATAACTGTATCAGCAACACTAACGTAAACAAAATGTACAAGATTTTGTTCGTCGCCTTAGCGCTTGCTATTTGTTGTGAAGCTAGACCTGGTCCGATAATACTTCCAGTTCCAATACCGATCCCGACCCTGGAACCAATCAGAGCTAAGAGACAATTGTTCGGCGGAATATCATCTTTTCCTGGTGGAAGGACCAACCATCAGTTTGGAGCAAGTGGTTCCATTTTTAGTACACCGAACCATGATGTTTCTGCTTGGGGATCCATGTCACAAGATAGATGGAAAACTGGCAGCAGTCCTATTACATACGGGTAAGTACAACCGTCGTAAACTACCCTTCCCTTACGTCAAGTTTCTAGAACGAGATTCACTTTAAATCTATCATCAACAATATCAAAACGAAACTACATTGCTTACCTGTCCGCATAACATTAATGCTACTAGACAGATTCGATGTTGTTTGTTTTAATCCGTAGTGTTGGACCTCGTTCTGAAAACCCAAAATTAATATAGAAATATACTAAACAATATTCACACAATCAACAATATGAATAATGGGCAATAGTAATTGCTTTTCCCTCAGCATCGTGATATTAACTGTGTGATTTCTAGTGCCGGTGCTGACTGGAAGGCCCCACGTGGTAGTCTCTCTCTGAGTGGCTCTCATACACCAAATCAAATGTCGTCTTTCACCGCTGGAGGCAGTGCTAGCATTTTTAAAACTCCTGATCATAATGTTAATTTGTTCGGGTCACATACTAGAACATATGATGGAAATTTCAAACCATTAGGCAGTGGCTCATCTACTGCAGGTATTGGCTACGAGCACAAAAGTGGAGGTGCCTTGTCACTTAGTGGAACTCACACTCCGGGCATGCCAAACTCCGGTTCCCTATCCGGTAATGTACCGCTTTACACAAGCAAAGATGGCAACACAAATTTGGGACTAAATGGAGCAGTTAATTTCGCAAAAGGTCAAAAGCCCACTTCTCAAGTTGGATTGACTTTAGAAACGAGATTCAAATAAATTCAGAAGCTGAGATTTTTTAAAAATATTTGTTTCTATTTTATATTTTGTCTTAATATAATAATATGTAATCAATTTAGCTGTATGAATTTTGTACTGTCGTTAATATTATACATATATATATATAATTAAACTTAATTAAAAACAATCTATTAATATATACGTAGTAATAATGTTTTGACCATGATTTTGTATTTTATTTAATATCGTACACGTTTTCAAGTGTGCAAAACGTAACACTTGGTTAAGTATCTTCCTACATAAAGTTGTTGAAACGAAAAAAATTACATCAAAGTGCCAACTGGAGCAAGAACATTTGACCAGCAACTTTGTACGTGTGTTGTTCACGACTGACCGTCCAAATTCTAACGTTACAAACTAACGATGTGGTTACTTGGATCTGTGAAACATGTTGCACATATCTTTGTTTTCTCAGATAAATAATTGTGTTCCTTTGTGTGACAATGGTATACGTTATGTTCGTTACAAAGTTACATGTTACAATGTACTCGTATGTATATATATACAGAGTGTTTGAGAACCTCAGGTACTTACTTTAACGAGATATAATACTTAACATGCTGATCACGGTAGAAAAAGAATTTTTTCAAAATTTACAAAATTTAGGGTAGTTTTCCAAAGGGTACATTCTTGAGTGCCACTGGATTTATAATTTCTTTCGAATGAATAAACGAAGTTAATTAGTTATGCAGTTACACAACGAAATATACGTAAATCAAATTAATTAAAGTTATTATGTATTATTTTGAATATAGATGACATATTTTTTAAAATTTGTTTATGACATTTCAGTACAGTACGTTTAGTGTATTTAAAAAAAATTGAGTCATAAAACTGATACGTCGTTTATAGAAATTGTTTAAAATATCACCATTCACAGTTACACATAATGCAGTACGCTGAATGTGGAGATATGGTGCAAGCCCTCCTAAATGAATTATCCTGTCTGATTATTTCAATACAATTTTCTATCCGTTGTCTCAGTTCTTCAATAGATTCAGGTACGTTTTGGTTGTCGTACACGAGTGACTTGATATGCCCCCAGAAATAAAAGTTCAAAGGATTCAAATCTGGAGATCTAGGTGGCCAAGCTACAGGACCACCGCGACCAATCCATTGGTCCCCAAATACCTTATTTAAATGCTGTCTTACATTCCTTCTGAAATGAAGTGGTGCACCATCATGTAAAAACCAGGCACTCTGGCGAACATTAAGCGGAATATCTTCCAATAATTCCACCAAATTGTTCTGCAGAAATAACAAATAATTATTACCATTCACAGTACCGGCTTTAGGCGGGGGGCAAGTCGGGCGATCGCCCGGGACGCCAGGGCCGGAGGGGTGGCGGACGAACACAACAAATTCTTATTTCTTTTATTGAAAACATTTTACTGAATAAATTATAAATTATTAGAATAATTAAAGTTTTTATGGGGGCGGCGAAAAAATTCTCGCCCAGGGCGCCAGATTTGCTAAGGCCGGTTCTGACCATTCATAAGACTGGGAAATATGTATGGCCCAAGTAATGTGCCATTTATAATGTGGGTCCAAACATTTTACGAAAAATAATTTATGATTTGTGATTTCTAATGACAACATGTGGATTTTCTTCAGCCCAATGATGAGAATTATGAAAATTGTGAATGCTATCTCGTGTGAAAATTGTTTCATCTGAAAATATTATGTTTGATGTGAAGTCGTGATCTATGGCAAGTTGTTGTAGAAACCACTCGCAAAATCCTACTCGCACAGGATGGTCACGCTCTATTAAGCCGTGAACTCGTTGAAAATGATATGGAAGGTAATGATTATCTCTTAAAATTCTATACACTGTTGACTGTGGTAGTCCTTGTAATTTCCGGGATATTCTTCTGGTCTTAGTTGTAGGATTAGCATCCACGGAATCCAAGACAGCATCGTCAACATTGTACGTCTCATACGACCTCCACCGTCTCTTCCATACATAGGTCGTATGGTAACAGTGTCACAAAGGCACTGAGTAACGCTTACAAATATGTGAGGATTTGGATGTCTTCTGTTAGGATAACGTTCTACATAATAACGTGCGGCCAATGCTGCGTTTTGTCCTGCTTCAACATACACTAATAAAACGTCCACTAACTCCCCGACACTGTATGCATTCGTTTTTGCAATAACCACAATAATAATGGTAGCAAAATTGAAATTTGAACCTGACAATAATCGTAATAATAATAATATCAGTTACAACACTTTGACACACTATCTGAAAGTGAACGAGTAGCACAATACACAAACCAACGAGATCTGATAATTAAATTAAACTAGGTATTGTTTAACTTATTACTTGTAGATTAACAATTAAACACAATATTAAAATCCATGCATACCAATGGCTCAAAACTGTTTTTTTTTAAAAAACCGCAATATTAAAATTTCGAATTTTGAAAAAATACTACCGTGATCAATAATTTAAGTACTATATACCGTTAAAGTAAGTACTTGAGGTTCTGAAACATTCTGTATATGCCGTAGTCATATTGTAACATACGTCTTTTCATGAATAGCCTAGGCAGTTCATGTGGGTACCTCACTAGGGTGCATTATATTCGTAACTAGGTAATACCAGGCGTGCGTTGCTACGCCTCAATAAATAAAATATTTTAAATTTTTAGTTGTTGAATACTTGAGTAGAAATTATTTTTATTAATATTTTATCTTAATGCGAGTGGATAAACAATATTTTTAGTTTTTCCATTTGCTGCATAAATGAACAACTTTCTTGGAGTGCCCAGTCTGGAGCAGATGGCGGGGCAGGGGGGAGTTAAACAAAAGAAGAACAATGCATGTGTTCGTATATACCAGATATAAAATTTTCGGTGAACAGTCAGCTTTGCACCGGTAACAATAGAAATACGATATTTTGACAGTTAATTATGTCGAACATATATTTTCGTAAATATCGCCAGCGCCACCATGCGGGTCCATTTTTTGTAAAAAAAAATAAGCTTCTAAAACCTTCCTTTCCTCAAAACACACTTTGTATCAAAGTTTGTACTCAATCGGCAAAGTAGTTTCAGAGCTTATAGAGAACATAGACACATACACATACACACAACATTCACTTCTATATTATATTCGTGATAAGGATTGTGGGGTAGGATAGGATAGAGTAGTGTAAAACTACTACTAAAAAAAGGACCATTATAGTCGAGGTTCATCTCATCAGAAAAATTACTAATTAAACAAATTTATATTCATGTTATTTCATTGACATGTTTTTATTAAAAAAAAGATAACTAAAACTTATGTACTCGTATATAGGTATACATAAACACGAAAATAAATGTGAAAATATATTGTAATATATACATATGTATGAACGTATGTATTTAACATTACAAATTTTGAAAAAAAATCGGTTAAGTTTGTTTGGATCCACGGTTTGGCAATATAATCTTTATGTAGAATAAGTTTGACATTGTTTAGTATTGAAATAGTGTCAAAATTATCGGGAAAGTCCCTAATCGTTCCGCTTATAATGGACAAAATAACGAATTTTGGTTCATTATAGGCGAAAATTTATTATAACCGAGTTCATTTTAGCCGAGGTTTTTACACGAGTTTGAAATGGGACGTTGAAATGGGGTACATTATAACAGAGTGTCCATTACAAGCGAGTTCATTATAGGTGAATTCCACTGTATATATAGTGTTTACCTGTAAACTCCGTAATAGAGTAGACTCTCGTATAACGCGAATTCCTACAACGCGCTAAAAATATTGCGACGACTGTTTCATTTAATGTGATTCTGGTAAAATGCGCAATATAACAAAATGCTGGGATTCACGTTCATTTTAGTGGAGCATATACAGCATTTATAATATCCGTGTTATGCGAGGAAAATTCTCGTATAACACGATTTCCTATAAAGCGACTCTGGTACAACGCGGAATGTATTAATCGTGTAATACGGGAGTCTACTGTATAATATTTCATATATCCGTTCCACTAATCCCATTGTCCAGCAAACAATTTACACCTCTATATGTTGAAAACTGTTTCAGATTTTGACACACAGCATGTGAAATGATAAAAAACAACGTAGTATTTAACAAAATTAATATACATATGGAAGTATCTCATAATGCTTGTCAATCACAACAGCAGACAAAACTACTTTGACATTTCAGCACTCTGTAATTATACCTAATTTCTTATTATATGTTAACAGTAACCCAGTTTTTAAAAAATCTCACAATCGATTTTTCTCATGATTCCAATACTTCCTTGTACTGTGTATAAGAAAGTAAAAATCTAACACAAACCTCGATTCTTTCAGTAGAGTGTAGAACATTTTTCGAATTCAATTCCCAATTTTTCCCGGTGAATCTTTCGCCAGTACAAAATAAAAGTAGTAAAACCATCGAATCACAAAGACATCAGCGTCTTAAAATATCAAGTTGGCGGGAGGGGTATTAGGGGGAGACAGAGACAGCATAATCCCAGCAGGGTGACTGCCTTGACAAAGGGAAGAATCGGAAATCGTAACAGCAGCGTAAAGCCACCCTACTGCTGTTGCTGCTGCTGCTGCTGCTGTTGAACCAGTAAAAACCTGAAAATTTACTGGATAAAACGTCACAGAGAGAGAGAGAGAAAGAGATGTGTGTCCAGCATCCTTGCACGGTCCATTGTGGTCCTCCTGTCGCTTTAATCAAATCAACCGCACGAGGAAATTGCAGTTTCCTTTTGTGAGGAAAAACTTGGCAAGAGAAAAATCGAATTAGTTATGATAAGAGAGTTCTTCCTGATTACAGAGCCGACTTTTGATACTACGTCGTATCACTTAGGCTTCAAGAGGATTATTAATTGATTTATAATGCGTTTATAGTGTGGTATGTAATGGAAAAGAATAAAGTTACATTCTATACATACATACATAAGTAAGTTTAATATACTTCTATATAAGTAACAATATTCGTGTAACGTTACACTATACTGCGTCAAGTTTACATGTATGTATGTATGTGTGTGTGTATAGATATCGATTTTCAATCCAGGGGTAGGGTATACCAGGTATCGTAGTGCCATTAGGAGTCACTGGCGGTGACTGTTCAAACATAAGACAATCTCCGGTCACCGGATATCCGCTACTGACAGTTGTTTTACTGGACTAAACCACACACACATACCTTACATAGAATGTAGTATGTCAGTATATTTGATATACGAACATGTGATCAAACCAAAAGACACAACCAACACGCAGAACTTGGTATTGTCAAATAACATATGTGTCAAACAGTGAAACGTACATGCAGCAGAAATAAGAATATTAGGTTATGTAATGTACTTTACCTTCAGTATCTTCAAGTTATTCCCAGAACTCATAACAATACACACGCACGCACACAAATAAACTCATAATTCACACTGTAGTTTAGTAGTTCTCATTTTATACACTGCAGATAAAGTATTTGGATGTACACCAAGTTTGTACGTTCTAGCAAATAACGGGAGGTAATAAATATAACAAATTACTGGTTAGTTAATTGACAATTGGCTGCTGTCAACATAACGAAGTGGAGGAAGACTTGTTGCTCGAGATAAATCGATTTGTCGCGACAGACTTCTGTTTCAGACAGCTTCAATCTCAAGATTGCGCATTACCTACTTCTCAAAATGACCGGCACATTCATCAACATCATCAGATTTAACTTCTGGAACAGCGAATTAGATAATGACAGCGTCAGAACTTTATTTTCTCGCAACACTTCAGTTTCAAACTAAATCTAAATGAAACTATATAAACATTAATGTTCAGCGTTATTTAAGGATTTACTGTCAATATTTCATTAGACAGTGAACTTCTATTATTAAGCAAAGTAAATTATTAATGTACATTAGTAGACGTAGTCAATTAGAAACTGAGAGAAAGATCTGTTAATCTGTTGAAAGAAATGCTGTTACTGTGACAAGCAGTCCCCGGAGAATCAGTCTTGTGGCTTACCGGACTCCTCCGAGCTGAACAGCCGGAACGCCACCAATTATCCGCTACAGATACACGGGCTTCAGTCTCGGGAGACACAAGTATTAATTACCACTGCACTATTAATGTCAATTTTCCTCACAAAACTCAATTAACAAACACTTAATCACACGTATGTTTTTAGCTCATCGACCTCCCGCCAAAGAGCTATAGTGTTCGGTACGATGTCTGTAGCATCTTCCGATTTAAAAAATTTTTGCGTAGAATTCCTGGACAGACCCCTTAGATCACGAAATGACTATTACAACATGTGACCGAATGTATGTCGCTCGTTCGTATCTCTTCCTAGGCTATCCAACCAATTTTGATGAAATTTCTTTTGTTCAAAGAAACGCCAAAAACTCATTTTAAAATATTTGTTTGTATCCTTATGTAATTTTTCAAAAATAAAAACACAGAAAAATTTATCATTTTCTGCATATGTAGGAAAATTTTGAAAAAAAATGGAAAATAAAGGAGAAAAAAAAACACTGAAAAAAAATTAGAAAATATCTTTTTTCAGGAGGTCGACGAGCTAAAATCATAATAAGCGATACAAAGATATAGGGAAAATTTTAAAAATGCATAATTTTCTATATAAATATAATCAACTTTTAATTCTTAAAAAATACAATATATACACAGAGTTTTGACATAAAAATCACAGTAATCTACATAAACTTTTGGTCCGCACATCAGTTAAATAAAACAATATTATAAATTAAGTTTTTGTGGCAATTTTTTCTTAAATTTCGAAACATTCGGGCTCATATCGGCAATTCGTAGTTTTTTTAGTACTTTTGGTGTTCCATCTTCGGCTTTTCGTTTCTTAGCCTAAAAAAAAAATTTCAAATAAACATAATGTTAATAAAAATTATATAAAAAACTTACATTTTCAATAACTGTTTCCGTTTTTTCTACAGAAGTAAATACAAAATTTCGTGAATTTTTCGGTCTGTTATTCAAGACGCCGTTTGTAGTTTGTGTTAATTCCGCAAGGCGCGCCAGTGTTGTTTCGCTTCGAGCTAGGAACGAGCCTCTTTGATTCTGTAATAATAAAATATAATTTTATGTGTTTGCTTGTCCGTATGATTGCATATAGAGTGCATTCCCGCGCGTTAACCGAAAACTTCCCCCGCTAACATAAAATGTCCAGCCTCCACTAATTCCCAATAATCTGCCGGGATCAATGTACATCTGTACAATTTAAACTAGCCTCCAATTAAAATCAGACAAGTTATCGCAGTTTGTTTGGATTTTGAAACAGAACAAGTTGACCATGTGTGTGTGTGTATATATATATTATTACTTACAACTAAAGCAAACGGTAGTTTAACATCTGGACTTTTAGTTACATCTTTTGAATGGCTCAATGATACTTTCTGCTGTGACTGTACACCGGATATACTCTTCTTCAAGGCTGCGTGACCTAGTTTCATAATTTGACTACTGCTGGCCAATAAGTCCATATCATCAATGCCACTTTTGCTCATTTTTAAATGTTGCTAGAAATAAATAAATAATTGGATATAACTTTTATATACATATTATATTCTATATATTAGTATATATTATAAAGTGTGATAATACTTACTTCTTTTAAAAACATTTCTCGTTCATGTCTCATTTTTCGCCATTGAAATTCACTTTCTATTTCTTCACAATCGTCATCGTCATCCTTTGGTTTATCATCCGTATTCCAAAGCATTGAATCTAGAAGATTCAATAGAATTTTATTCATTCAAGAGAAATATAAAATAATAACAGGCACCGAGCCCACTACTTCAGTAATATGTATGTAAAATTACTAACCAGCATTTTTCCATCTGAATTTCCGTTCTCTTCCAGTTCCATGCATTTCACCATCTTCTAGTAAAAGTTCTTGTAACAATCGGACTTCTCTCTTATCATCGTCCAACAGTTGCCGCCTAAAAAATCAATGAAATATTCCAGTAATCTAATTATATATAATTGTTATAAGGTACAGTAAAATCCTGCGCTATCTGCAAACTCTCGCTTAGATAAACCATCCAATAACTGCCCCGCACTAATGCTCACAGTCCAGTGGAATAAAACAATGTACATCTTTAATAAATAACAATTTCTGCAGTCCTTTCAGATTTTCAGATATGTTCAAGGATTTGAATGTAAAACTTTAAACAACTTACGCATGTATTTTCCCCAATTCCTGTTGCATTTTCTTCTCATTAATCTTCTCCATATCGCCTTCTTCAATCTCGAAATCATCCAAACCCTTTTCATCTTCATCCGCACTACCCCAATCAGATCCCGACAACTCAGCTTCTGCATCGAAGAAATCGCGCGCTTTCTTCATAGTTGGCGCATTATCTTCATTTTCAATTTCATCTAAATCAATCTCATTCTCTTCCGAATCATAACCAACATTACGTGTATCGATATCTTCATTTTTCTCCTCAATTTCTTCATTATCTTCAAAATCGTCTTCGCGATCTTCAAAGTCATCATCATCCGTTATACTAATATCATCGATAATATACTTCTTACGTTTCTTCTTCAACTTTTTCTTCTTTGAAGATGCAACATCCTCCAACAATTCTTCATCTGACGATGAAGCAATTACAAATTTTGGTCGTCCAGGTATATCTTTAATCAGTTTTGAAGAAAACTGGCATTTTGTTTCTTGCTTATCAGAACCAGATTCTTGTATTGTTTTCTCTTCAGTTTCAGTGGGTTTCTTCTCTGAAACATCCGCTATATCTCTGTCTTCAATATCTTTTCCAGTTTCTATAGTCAACGTCTGCTTTGAAGTATCCTGTGTCTTTGTTCCCTTCATTATGTCATCTTCATCAAATGTAAGTGTCATTTGTTGAGATTCATCATTCAACAAGTCCCTGCCAAGTGAATTTTGCATGCATTCTTCGTTGCTTTGCGGTTCCGAAGACACCTGACCTGTCAGTCCTGTAAATCTTCCTGAACATACTGCTAGCAGTTCGGCTTCTTCAGTAGTAAAGTTCTTATCACCGTGCAACTGGGACATATCTCTGCCGGTAAATTTGCCCGAACACAGACCTTCTAGTTCGTCCAAATTTGAGTCAAAATCAGATGGCTCCGTGTCACCGAATAATTTGGTTTTAAGGCCCGGATGGGATCTTAGTGGCGATGGTTCCGGTGGAAGAGACAGGGTTATGACAGGTGATTCTTGAAACTGGAATAAAAATTCTAATGAGTAAGTACTGCTGGTTGCCTGTGTGTATAGCGGGTTGCTGATATGTGTACTAGGTGTTGTCTATATTTGCTGAAATGTTTCCTACCAACAATATCTACATAAACATTTATACAACACAGACTTAAGGGAACTGACTTCTGGGGTGGCTGTAGGTAATATAGATCAACATATTTATCAAGCGTAAATACAAATAATTTATAATGTTATTTAAACTTACATTAGATGGCATTCCTTGCAACCCTGTCAAATGTAAAGTTGGTGATAAAAATGACAGATCAGGTTTATTCTGCGTCTGTGTCATGTGTCGATTGGGAGTTTTCTCTAGATTGTTTTGAGGTTGGTACGCTGTTATGTCATCATCATCATCATCATTGTCATCCCCTACAACATATCATCATAAAAAACCCCCCTAGTAATCTTCATTTTTTTTTAAACTTACAATTTGTATTCTTCGCTTGGGATGCATGCATATCCGTAGTTGTACTTGTAATCTGTTGAAGATCAGCTTCTGTTTCCGTATTATTCGTATCTTCATCTTCGTCTGAATCATCATCATTAAATGTGGTTATTATTCTTTTCAACGGTTTCTTTATACCATCTTCTTTAAGATTATCAATTTGATCTTCCTTATCATCTTCTTCATCGTCGTCGTCTTCTTCTTCGTCATCTTCATCATTGTCTGCTGCATCTTCAACATCGTCGCTCTGTTCGGCCTAAGTACATACATAGAACATGATTATTAATCTATAATAAAATAACTGAAAAAAATATATTTAAAATATATTAACCTCATCGACTACAAACGCAGACTTTGTTCTCGGTTTTTCTTTTATCTCAACATCATCTTCGTCGTCCTCTTCTTCTGAAGATTCACTCTCAGTCATCTCTTCCTCTTCTTCTTCATCATACAGTGGCTCTGTCATTCCGCATTCCGTTTTCTCTCCTACTAAAAAGTAAAAACGTATTCCGTTTTGTTAAATAATAACAATGTCTACCATTTACCATTGTACACCAGATCCTCCTCGTTATCTAGTTTCTTCTGCTCTCGTCTCTTCTTCCATTCTTCCTCGCGTTTCCGCGCCATCTGTTCCTCCAGTTCTTCCCGGAGTTTCTTAAACTTTGCACCTGGTGTCTGCATAACCTTTGCGCGCTCTTCTTCCTCCCCATCATCCACTAGGTTTATCGTCTCCTGATGTATCACACCGCCCTCTACATTCACTATACTGACGTCTGTCTTCTTATGGACGGTTTTCTTGGCCGTATGGACGAGGAAACGTTTCATTAAATCATTTACACCTTTAGACTTTTCAATTCCGTCGTCCAGGACTACAAGATCATTGGGCCCACCGCTCAGCCGTGGTTGGAAATTGGCTTTCAACGATACAAGTGGGTTTAGTTTCTTTAATTTCTGTTCTAGTTTAATTTCAGTTGCTTTCTTCTCTTCTAACAATTCTTTCTCGCACTTAGCACTGTCTGTCTGATTACTATTTCTGATACAATCCTTTGTACTAGTAATTTCCTTGTTAGTATCATCTATTTTACAATCTTCATCTTGAATATTGTCACTTTTATTTTCATTATTACTATTTGTGCCATTATTAATAAACTTTTCTAAAACATTATACAATTCTTTGATTTTTTCATCAGTTGCATCATCATTTTTATTAAAATCTTGTCTTTCCTTTTCTTCTACATTCTTAGTTACTTCTTCTGTAAGTTCATTTTGTTTTTCACATATTTTTTTAGACATTATATCTTCATTATTATCTGTTTTTGTAGTATCATTTTTCTGTGCGCTATTCGATTCTGTTAAATTTGCTATTTGGTTAGTTTCATCTTGATTAACTGTTTCATCTGTATCCATCTTTTCAACACTGTCTTCTAAATTTACTTCATTATTTAAATTTACTGTCATTGAATCACTGGGTTGTTCAGGATCTTGTGGTGATTCTGTAGATTCAACTATAAGTTTATTTTCATCTGCATTACTGGTTTCATTTCTATTTTCTGCTGCCTCACAATCTGGTTTATTCCCTTCTTCTTTGGTTTCTTCTTCCGGTTCGGATTCCGTGTCGGATTTGTAAAATTCTTCAATTTCTTTTTCACGTTCAGCTAATCGTTTACTAAATGAGATAAAATAATGTCGGAATTAATACACAGACTACTGGACAGAATTAATATTAATTTATTCAAATGTCACTATGTAGAAATACACTAGGTTATTATATAGAATTAACCCATTATAGAAATAGTAATATTCTTTTATTTAAATGTCACTAAAATGGATTAGTACACTTACGCAGTCAAGGCGAGTTGTGCAGAAGACATTTTTATAGCAAATGTAGTCGGTGTATTCGGTGGTGCATTAATAACATCTCCAATACGCGACCTCCGCTGTAAAAACTCCTGTAGAGTGTGTGATTTAGGTCTATGATACGGTAACGACACCCTAGATTCTCTGACCATCCTCTGACTCTCAGATTTGATCTGTCTACGTTGTTCTAAAGCATCTCTCCCGGTCATCTTTAAGAAATATTACATTACAAGTTAACGTATTATGTATTTTATTTATTTAATCCTAAATTGAATTTAAAAAAAGTACAAAACATTTACCTTCTTATCTTCAAGTTCAGCATTCTTCTTAGATTTTCTAGATTTTAATTTTATCTTATAATTTTCCTCATACAAATTTTCTTTATTACTATCCTGATTTTCATTCTGTTCAGTTTCTTCGGCTGAACTTTCAGAATCACACAGCATTTTTAAACGAGAACTTTGTATATTATCAATTTCATCGCTTACTTTGATTTTAGAATTAAATTCTGTATTATCATTGCTATCTGAATCGTACATCTTAACTAACCGGGATTTCTGTAACAGTAAATTATATTTAAAGTTAATGCTAGAAGGAATGAATGCTACACATTATTACCTTTTTCTGCGTTTGTTCATTCTGCGGCTTCTCATTTTCTTTACCAGAATTTTTTGCCTCTAAATTATTATTAGTTTCTTCGTTGATTACATTTTGTTCATCTTCTGAATCACTGTCAAGCAATGCTATTCGTTTCTTTTGTACTTTAATTTGTGATGGCTGTTCTTCGTCATTCTTTTTATCACTTGTATCTTTCTGAGATGGATTTTTATTAAGATCTTTATTCTGTTCATCTTCTGAATCACTGTCAAGCAAAGCTATTTGTTTCTTTTGCGCCTTAATTTGTGATGGCTGTTCTTCGTTATTCTCTTTATCACTTTTATCTTTCTGAGATGGATTTTTATCGAGTTCTTTATGTTGTTCATCTTCTGAATCACTGTCTATTAGAAATTGTCGTTTCTTTTGTACTATATTTACCTCAGATGGTTCATCGATGTCGTTTGAAGCGTCTAGGCCAGTATCTACTAACTTGTCTACATTATTAGAATGTTCTTTGTCAGGATTTATAGATTCAATAACATTCTCAACTTTTTTTTGCACGAGTTCAAATGTATCTACATCTATTTGTTTTAATGTATCAACACTGTTACCATCAGACATTCCTAAACCATCGTTGCTAACAGTTGCTTCTATGTCAGTCATTTTATAATACAGTAATTGCACTTAAAAGATATCTGGTCACAAACTTATTGAGGTTAAAGTGAATTAAAATCTATTTCATACGTAACACCGGCTTAACATATATCGAGACATAACTTCAAAGTACACATATAGTATTAAATAATGTTAAAATATATAATAAAGTACAAGTATGCAAATTTAATCTATTATTCTGTCACACGTCTTATCGCCATCCTCCATTTACAATAACTTTCCCGCGTTCTCCCGCGCTTTATGAAGAGTGGGGCAAATAAACACAAACCAGCACCTCCAGCAGGCATCATGAAACTACGAATATACCCTGTCGATAATTTAAAAAAAAAACAGCGAATTAAATTTCCACTAATTGAAAGTGTAATTAACAACTAAACAAGCATTGATTTTATCCTAATATTTCTTCGTATGTCAAAATGAAACGGAAAATAATAAAAACGGATTAGAAATGTTTAATTTGGTGTAGAAATAAGGACGTATGTCCTTTCCCTCGCCGTACGATTATTAAATGTGGCACCAGTAAAGCAATCTATATGGAATCGAATCGTGTGATTAGTTGCGATTAAATAAATTGTTACATAGCTTACGAATTAGATAAATAACCACTAGTTGAATTACATAATACATGCCTAAAAATGGTGGATTTAAGTGGGGGTCAAGACGGACCAATTGAACATGGATTTTCCAATACTGTTTTTATCATTCCTGGCATAATTTTTATCACATTATCAGGTAAGTATACAATAATCGTACATTTTATTCAACAAATAATACTAACACACTAATTGATGAGTGATGTCAATAATGTACCAAAGTAACAATCATGAATTATCAAATGTCATGCATTGTTGACATATGTGTATCCAAACACATTAACAAATATTGTTGTTTTTATTATTTTCTGTGTGAAACATTAAACCTTAGTGTACGTGGATAATGTACTAATGTATTCTTAATCGACAAGTGATTAATTTCTTATCGCTATGTTCTTACAGATAAGCACAAACAATTCAGATTAGGTTTAAAACAATAAATCATTTCTGATATGTTCTTAGTTATTTACAGAAGTCCTTTGGGTGAGTATTTATTGATAAATTTATTTTAAACATAAAAAAACATCACATTGCATTTATATCTGCTTTGTGATAAATATATTTAATTAATTGTTATCTCGTACACTTTGGTTATGCAATAACTACTTAATCTGCAATATTTATAACTAGTCAACAAATTTTATTAATACTTTGTAATCTATACCACGTTGGCATCCATACGGTTTCATTTCTGTGTATGTCGTGCTGCGCTTAAAGATTCTAACTGTAAGTAAATAAATTATTTAATTATATTTATCCCAATAGAATTATTGTCTTATAGTGATTAGTTTTTTATCTGTCAAATTTAATTTAAATTTAAAATGGATATAGTAAGTTTTGCGCTTTTAAATAATTCTCACAGAAATTCTGGTAACAATATACAGTGTACACTTTTAATCGAGACGGTCGTGATTTTTTCTTTACCCCTATATTTATTTAAGAGTATATTGCGGAAATACAGTAGATCTTGTGTAGATGGATCTTCTGCAAGGAATCAAAGACATGGATCATGAAAAGGCTGCAGCACAGGCTGACGACATTGTCAACAATGACAATATGGGTGACATGAAGATGCCAACAGTGGAAGAATTGCTGGAAGCTCTGGATGGTATGACCGGCATGTCAGATGAGGACAAGCAGTCACTCCGAGATCAGTTGACAGGCAAAAGTGGTGGACAAATGCCTTTCGGCATACCGGCGCCCCCACAAGAAGCCACGTACCAACAAATGCTTATTTTGTTTTCTTTACTGCTTATTGTAGCCTGCATATTCGGTAAGAATGGAACTAAGAGAAGTAGGGATTGCGTGAATATTTATACAATATATAGGCCCTTGCTAATTGCTATACTATACGAAATAACTAATACCGCTCTTAGTATCACTGTTTTTCTAACTTTTGCAAATACCAGATATTTTATACCGTTTTTTATCAACATACAAGAAAATATACAAGCGTAAATTTATCAGTAATTAGTTACTAACCTGTTTCTGTGTTTGCTTAACATTATTAATACTTAAGCGATACAAAAAGTAGTCCAGTACTATCAGATAATCCATTTTGATACCTTTATAACGTACCAATAATTATATTTTATCTAAATTATGGATTTCTTATCTTATCGTCATGCAGGCCAACGGACAATATTCACTTTTTCGTTTACTACACTTGTATATACATTGCACATCACACACACGTCACACTAGAAAGAAATAGAAATGGACGAAGACTTGGAGAAAATCCAGAAAATGAAAGAACATTTAGGGAAAATTATGGATAAAGTTAAAGTGGTTGCTGATATGGGCGAAAGTGAACAAAAAAAGTTTATATCTGATTTGAGGAAGGGATTAGAGTCAACGTTGATGGTTAAAAATTTTCTTGTATTAATTTCTTTAGTGCTATTAGTGGTTTCAATACTTGGTAGGCTATTGACATTAACTCATTGAAAATATGTAGTGAATTGTACTTGACAATATTATGTATATATTACAAAATATATAGTAAAGTATGTATGTATGTATGTATGTATGTATGCATGTATGTTGAATATAATATCTTATAATATTGTCATAGTACACACATCTTATAACGCTACTAACAATATACTTAAGTTATTTATCTTTTCTATTATATTCCAGTATTTTTCGGATACAAGTTGTACAAATCACTGGTAGAAAAGGAAAGGAAACGAGAAGAAAAGAGAAAAATAAAACAAATGAAGAAGAAAAAATAAATCGCACACTTACATAGTCCATCACTGTCTGTCTGTCTTCTTATTCCATCTTCTTGACTGAACCACCCCCATTGGTTGTGCATTTAACTGTTTTGTTAATTCATTGAGAACCATGATTGTTTAATTTTGTTACTATACATAATTTATCGAGAAACGTTATGATAAATAAATTACTTAAAAAAAGGTATCAATTGTTATTAATTTCCAGTTTTAACCTGTGTTGTTAGTTCGGTTGCTATAGTAACACTTTGACAGTTATGACAGCAGTAGAAATATAAAAATGCCGCGTCATAAATCGAAAATAGATACGAAAATAAATAATTTTACACAAATTAAGGAAGAAGATAATCTAAGATTATCAGAAATGACGATTCCAGAGATTCCAAAAGATATTTTATTTCCTGACGAATTAAATCAATATTTGAGAGGACAAGTACAAGTAAATATAGAAATATTCTTTGGTAAATATTCAATTAACTCTGCTATTATTTTTGTATATAGTTTCTTACACATTCAAATGGTATGTTACAAAAAAACTTGAGCGAAAAAGATATTCTAATTGAAAACTACAATCGTCAAATTAATAACTTGACTGCTAAAATATCAGAGTATGAGCAATTTGTTGATAAATCGCAAAATGGTGTTTCGCATTTAGTAAGCGCGAAAATTGTTGAACTGAGCAAAAAATTGCGAGACAAAAATGCTGAAACTGAATCATTGAAAATGAAGTATGCAAAAATGCAACAAAAGTTATTTAATTTAGAAAATAATGTTGCAAAAACCGAACCCGAGATAGAGAATAAAAATACGGGTATTGTTATTAAAATTGATATTTTTTTAAGTAAACTGATCGATACAAAATTTATTATTTAGAAACTATAAATGAAAAAGAAAGAAATTATGAAGATGAATTAAAAATATTGCAAGAAAAATTATCGCAAACTACTAATAAGTTATTTGAACAGAAAAATATTAATTATCAACTGAAAACTGAATTGAAAACTGCAAATAAAATATTGCAACAAGAATTGGGTGACAGTTTTACTTCGATACAAAGTTTGAGTAACGGCCAATCAAATTGGCGCGGAAGGGCACAACAAATTTTGAGTTTACAGCAGAAAAATTGTGATTTATTAGAAAAATTATCTTTACAAAGCGATTCAAGTATATTATTATTCATTTGTGTTTTATAAATTGTTAAATCGTATTATTATTAGGAACAGAAAATAGTATTAATAGTAACAAATCAGATAACAGAAAACTAATCATTGAACAGCTACAAAAAGAATTAACTAATGAGAAAAATACATCAGAAGAAATTAGAAAAAAACTGAACGGGGCCCGTGCACGGACGAAAGTTTTAGAAACAGAATGTTTCGGTTTAAAATCAAAACTTAATTCTCTAACTGAAAAATGTCACCACGATGCAGAACTTATTAAGTTTTTAAACGTAATAATAACAATCAAATATATTTTTCAACTTTCTAGTACATTATTTAATTTTATTTAGAATCAAATATCGAATATGGAAGAAGGCCAAAACGATATCCGCAAAGAAAAACAAAATATCATTCAAAAATTAGAAGAAGAAATTAAGAAATTAAATATCGAAATATCCAAAAATAAATGTATGATAGAGAATTTTAAAGAAAAACTATCCGATAAAGATTTTCGAATTACCGAACTGGAAAACGAAATGCGTTTCGGTAGGAATAGTGCCCGAAGTAGTAGTATTTCCATAGTCTCTCATGATTTAGTAAAGGTACCATTTTCAAAATTAATTTTTAACCTTAAATGTCACACGTCAAATTTATATTTTTACAGGAAAATAATAGAATTAAACAATTAGAACTTGAAATACAACGATTGTTGGACCTTACAGCCGATCTAAATGCACGTTTAGATCAGGAAAGAAACAAACATTCGGAAACGCAGATAAATTTTCGCAAAGAAAAACAAAAAACATCGAAATTAGAACTAAAAATCTCCCGTATAGAGTTAGAAAGTAACATGAACAAATCTACGACATATTCATCGAAGTCTGCAACAAAATTAAGTGCATCTAATTCCTGTCAGATTGATAACAATTGTTTGAGCATTGAAACTTTGAAAAATAGGTATATTAGAATGGGAATTATATTTATGAGGAACTGTAGTTTCATCTTTTTATTATTCAGCTTGGAACTGGCTGAAGAAAATATTTCAATACTAAAATCTCGACTGGACATACTTCAGAAAGAAAAAGAATTAGATGTGCAAAGATTTTCAGTCATTCTGACTGAAAGTACTGGTATATTGAAGAAATCCATTTCAAATAATTAAACTTCAGGAATAAATTCAACCCAAAAAATCTCTAATATTCAAGAAATAAAATAGCAAATATACGTGGCACTTTTTTATTTAACATTTTTTAATATACAATTTTGAATAATCAATAATAATGTATAAATCAAAAATATTTTGATTTTCTTTTTTTAATTAAAGCATATTTAACTATGTTAATAATAAAGTCTACAAAAAAACATAATTATGAAATAGTTTTTAAGACATTAGCACCAGAATGGTGTACATTAGAGGAAAAAATATTTGTTCAAAAAATAGGGGAGTTTGACATATGACTCTATTTCATCTGAGATTCAGATATTTTCTGGATTTTTTAACATTATTTAAATAGCCGCTACTAATGTAATTAGGTAACATAATTAATTAATTAATTGAAAACATGATTGTTTAAATTATTTAGCTCATAAAAATTGTAATAAAATCTTTGCTTACTCATTTAAAAAAAGTTAAAATATATAACACAGTTGTGAATGTTTTCTGATCAATTATTCACTGATAGAAATGGATTATGGGTAGGGGGCGCAGGGTATACACCAACCCCCCCCACCCACCGCGTATATTCCAATTCTATCATTGACAAATATTACATTGTGTTAACAATAACATTATAATAGTATTAAATAAATGACGAATGAACTGCTAAAGAAAATGTATAGTAAATGCAGGGGAAAATAGATATAAATGCAAAAAATAGGAATGCTATATTATATAAAAAAATGTGTAAAAATCGGCCTTACATACTGCGAAGTACGGAAAATATATTAAGTCATACGAAATATCATCATTATTAACAACAGTCAATAAATATCTAAGTTATGTATAATTAATTCTCCCTCTCTCTCTACCACCCAGCCTTTCTTTAGATAAATCATTGTAATGTGTATTACAAAAATATTTACTCATCATCATCATCATCCATTTTTTAAACGTCATTATTTGCATACAAAAATATATATTCTCAATGTTATTTTTCATCATTATTATTGTCATTCTGCCATTTAGGTTGGTTTAACCTACATTTCCCACTTCACAGTATTATGGAGGACATGGAACCGATTATATTGAAATGTTATCACGAATTCTATATTGCATCGAGACAAGTCGTATGGAAGAATCAAGAATGTATGGTCAAACAGTACACAAACTACATGGATATTCATGAAAATGAACAAACTAGACAATTGAAGTGAGGTTATATCACCATTCCATAATGAAGTTCTAGCCTATAAACATGGGGCTTTCTTTAAATATAAACATCTTAACGTCGGGAACTAGTTCCAGTGAAGATAATTTTACTTTTGATATAAAAATGAATTTTCAATGTGTATATGTGTGTGAGTGTAAAACATTATATATAATTATAATTAAGGACACTTGATTAAGATGTACAATAACTTACACAACTTCTTACACGTCCTCTATCTGTCTGTCCGTGTGTGTGTATGTGTGTATTTAAATGTGAGCGATCTCAACGTAGTTGGCTGGTAGCATGCCAGTCTCGCCGGATCGTTTTACCGTGCCTGTCATCCAGCCGCCGTCAATGTTGGTAACATTGACAATCAGGTCACCTTCACAGAAACTCACTTCATCGGAATCTTGCGCAGAATAATCGTACATGGCACGGTATATACGCTGTAAGAAGAAGAAATACATATAAGTTTACATTCTAAGAGAACACACACACACACACACACACACATATAATAGTTTAACTTGACACAACGAATCCCTCCAACACAATTGACATAGTCAAATATCTTATAATTTCAATCCCATCAACGTTTAAGCTCTTTATTTAGCTAGCAAGGTATTATAACAAGATGTAACCAGTTGTGGATTGTGTTCATATTACATGGAAGTGCATGAAATATTGAACTTACTGCTGTAAGTGCATTAGACGGTGGCTGCATTGGTGACGGCGGTGCATGATACATCGGTTGCTGTTGCTGTTGTTGCTGCTGCGGCGGCGGCTGCTGGTGTTGTTGTTGTTGCGGAGGCGGTTGCATCATTGGCATATTGTTCTGGTGCATCTGTTGTTGCGTTGGCTGCTGCTGTTGTTGCGGTGGTTGTTGTTGGTGATGGTGATACTGGTTGTGATTCGGATTGTTACGGTGTTGGTGATGATACTCTGGATTACTCAACGAACCATAGACATTGTTTATTGGATCTATATCGGCTATTGACCCAATCTTACGCGATGGTGGAGCGGTTACTGTAAGTATATATTCATATATAAGTATCTTTCGTTACAATGCTGTATTGAAAATGTATTTGTTTTGCAAAGTGAATATGCGATCATTAGTTAAACACTTTAGACAAACAAACATTTAATTAATCAAGTTATGAGTGCATATACAAATGTGTAATTAAGTTATGTATGTTATATTACTTGAGATATAGTGAAATGTTAAAATGAACACTCTATTTTACCTTCACGCCTTATACAATCAATTCCTATATCAAAATCTAAGTGAAGAGCGAACATTATCTTGAATTGGAGGGTATTTTAACTTAACGAAATTGCTGTTTTTTCCGCTGGACGGTGGAGACATGGTATGTATGTTTACTATACCTGCGCCCCTGTCTGACGTGTAAATGAGTGTTTGATTCTGTCTGGAGGAGTACGGTGAATTCCTGGGTTGATCGTTCAACGGATCATAATCGCTAATCTTGCCAATGGCGGACGCTGGAGCCACACTTGGTGCGCTACTATTGTACGACGGGTTGCTGCTGGGGGGTGGTGGGTAACTACTAGTCGGGGCGGCACTAGCCCCTTTATGGTTAGCGTTTACACTATTATCATCTGGCACATCTACATACACATACACACAACAATAACACATACATGTATATATGACGAGAATACACACACAAACACAAAGTACTATAACATATGTATGTTTATGTTGCATTCTGTGTAGAATTACAAATGAATACATAATATTTCTATTTGTAGGACAAGATTCAACTGAAATCCACGAATCAAAACCCTACAATATCTCGTATAACATTAATGCTACAATGGGGGATAGATTCGATATTGTGAGCGGTTTTGATTCGTGGATTAAAGTTGAACCTGCGTCTTAGTAATCAGACATGAGAAGCAAATAACAACATAAATATAAGCATAGTAAGTATGTATTAGGTTAGAATTATTAGCTCTCACTAACTCGGACAAATCATGATTATACACTGTGAAACTGAACACACTTACCAACATATTCTCCATTCTCGTTCAATGTCCGTTTCTGTTCCATTGCTGCCTTTTTCTCCAACTCCCCGTGGTACGCTACGTTGCTGATAATCTTACTGTTCTGTTTGATCCTAAGCGTTTCCGGATCATCAGCCACTTGTGTAAACTTGCCTTTACTCTTCTCAAAGTCTGCGTGATATTTTACGTTCGACTGGATCTTTGTGTTCTCGGCGATCCGTTTCAGTTCCGGAGTTTCGGCCATTGTGGTGGCTTTTGCTTTGGGAATATGCCTTTAACACGAGGGAAGAAAAAACGAAATTGTTAACATATTAGTCTCTATAATCCTCTTAAATAATTCACTACATATTAAGATGCTACAAATTCGTTTCGTTTAATAACTAAAATATCCGTTATGACATATTAATAATATAAATAGCATAATTCCATGAATGGTTTCTATTAGTAACAGTCGGGATATATGGTATATAAAATTCTTGTGATTCATAATATGATAATTCAGTTATCATAGTGAATATTTACATACACAATATTTGCGTTGTACAATCGGGTACAGACGTAAATCTATTATGCAATGTATGTACATGGTTGTATGTCTGTCTGTGTGTGTGTGTATGAAGCCTTATATGGTAACAAGCTTACACAGGCTGTACTGAATTGACCATACATGCCATGTTCAGATATTTGACCCAGTTGCCTACTCTGATCCTGACAATATACATCATATGGTTTATTATCATTTGTTTTTAACAATAAAACAATGTATTTATAGTTCTATACATGTATAAAGTCGTTCACAAAAAGTATAGGAATATTTTTAGAAAAAGATCAAAGATGAGACTTGTATATTAAAGTATTTAAAATAAAATTCAGTTGCTGATGTCAATGAAGATGATTAATTTACAAATCAAATTTAGTATCTAGTTATATGATACAACCTTTCCTCATTCATAAATTATGTTCTTTACATATTTCTGTTCATTAAAGTATTAGTCATAGGACTTATTCCCCACATTAATTACCATGAAACTGTCTCACAGTTGGTGAAAATTATTCAATTGCGCGGTATTGCACAGGAAATCAGCGGTTACGAAATTCTTTCATTGAATTTCTCGAAAAAAAAGACAACTTTGCATCATCAGCACGTTCGAGTACATGCATGTATCTGTTTTCTTGACTTCCGTAAATTTAGCCAACACCAATATCACTCAACTAGAACAAACCTCTCTTTTGGATTTTCACATAAAACTTAAAAATTCTTATTACTCATTTGAGTCCAACTTTAACGGTCGGCTAACTTTAAAACAAAGCAAAATATGTAATTTCTAATTACACCACTAAATTTTGCAAGTATTAGTTGACTAGTATAGCAAATTTCAAATGATTTGGTCGAAAAATATTAACTTTATTATGGGAAATATGAAAACATACTTATAAAAAATTGTCATTTATATTTGTATAAAAATAATATAAAGTGGTGTGTGTGTCTGTGTGTACGTATGTATGATTTTTTCTATTGATAAAAGTTAATGATTTCCTCTTGTCATGATCAGTGATTACAGTGATTAGTTGTATGTATGTTTTCAGTGACACGCAATGAATATCACATATAGGGTCAGCCATATAAGGCCTGTAAAATGTTAATAAAACCATATCAAGTGTACACTTACGCTTCGCAGTACGGTTGCTTGTTGAATCCTTTGTAGGTTCTCATGTTCAAGGTCATACCGCAACCCTGACATTTGAAACATCCCTTGTGCCATACCTGAAAACATCATTCATAATCAGAACTCAGTTATATATACCTTATACCTGCACACCAAAGTTCTTTGCAATCAGAGGACCGTGAACAAATATCGTAAGCTACCATATATACATACATTAAGTAATTTTTCATTCTTGAATTTAAGTGCTCCAATAAAACAGGATCACGCACAAAACAGTTTGAGAAGCACACAGAAAAAAACTTGTTTTCATTCATTCAAAACGGCAACTTAATTCACGTTTTGAAACAATTAAAAGTATAATTTTATTCCTTGACAAAAATTAATCAATTTTTATCTACTTTAATTATACAATATTGCTTATCTAAATATCTAGATGCTTATTTATATGAATTACACAATAAAAAAGATAAAAACCTGTGATAAATATAGAAATAGTATTAATTTGAAATTGATAAGATGTGTAAATTCCAATATCTTAAAACTGTTATTACAATTCGCCGACAACAAAAATGTGATTTTCAAGTTTAGAATCTTCTAGATAATAATTGTAATGCGGAAACAAAACGTGAAAAAATGCACTTTTTTAGCAACAAATTACGGTAGTTTGTATTTTTTGTTTTTCAGTGAAAATGACAGTCCCATTTTTTCAAGGTAACTTGGGATCATATTTGTCAGTGACCGCATGACTGAATGCACGGGATGATGTCTCTCTCTCTCTCTAGTTGTGTGTATGTGCATGTGTGTGAGTGTTAAAGTGACTCAGATGCCTAGTTCAACTCACAACTGTCAAATGTAATTTCCATTAATTAAATGCACCAATTTAAACGCTAAATACGCCCAAAAACATCGTACATCCTCCTCTATGTATATTTACAATGATCTCATGAAGACATTTTTATCAGTCATGCATGTCAAATTAGAAGAAAGTGTTGGAATAAATCTGAATATGAATAAACATTCGCATAGATTACACCGAAACGACGATTAACCAATTAATACACATCGTAAATAAAACGCAAATTAAACAAATTTCAACAATGAAATTTAAATCCAGAATGAAATACGAGCTAAAAATAATTCCCAAAGTGATCAGATGTTATTAGAAAGGCTAGTAAGTTATTTCCTTGTTGGGCAGGGCCATTTTTTATGAAACAATTGGGCCCACAGACGTTTATTTTCAAATTTCACATCGACTACGGACACACGTTAATCGGTTTTTGATCAATGTCCGACTGGCGAATGAAATGTCTATTTGCCTATCGTATAAATCATGGTTGTTACCTTGTCGAGACACTTTAATTCTTCTGTCGGATAAACAGTTTTTTCGCAACGCGCACAAGTTTTGTTCATTGCAAATACTAGTTTCGTTCAGGCACAACGGTTAAGACACAAGCTGTTTACTCGTATTTCTTTAACAGAGCGGGCATTAATATGCTCTCTAGCTAAACTTTTCACTTAAAACTGATTAAAAAAGTGCAACTCTGTGCAACTAGTGTTCTTTCTCTCTTTTTTCTGTGAAGTTTCATCCACGTTACGCACATGCGCATAACCATATGTCATGTTCCCACTACGAAAACTTTTACCGCGGGAAATTTAAAACTACTTTAATGACACATTCATGTCACCTTATCATACGGGCTTACTTTTAATTGTTATAAATACAGAATATAAAACACGGTAGAAATATGTAACAATCTGTTTTTATTTATCACATAATTTAGTACTTGTGCACAATATAATGCAAGAATAATTACAGATCATTTAAAAAATAGAAACAACTATGTATTACACAATCAAATTGTAAATAAAAAATGCAATGAAAAATAATACTTGTAGTATAGGAATGACAACAATGATAAAATATACAAAAGATACAAAATACATGTATGTACATTTGAATAAATAAAATATAATATTCTACTATACAGTAGATATATATGTATATCACTAGAGAATTCAATATTGCTTTACAATCAAATATATATGTAATACAAATGTAATTAATCAGTTTTTTAAGTACAATGTTTATCATATTTCTGTCACATATAACATTATAGTAGTATGTATTATGTATTTTATTGAGTATGGACACAACTGTACTCACTAACAAACATTTAAACATGGTCCCATATTTACACACATAAACTTTGCAAAACAAATATCTACATTTGTTGTGAAATTATAAGATATTTTATATGCGGCATATAATATATGTATGTACGTATTTCCAAAACTGAATAGAATTATATTATATGTGACAGTTTACTGAAATAATACTACATAATTAAAATAATAATAATATTCTTAGATTCAATACAGCCTTTCACTAAAAACAAAGAAAATTATACAATGCACATTTACAAAAGTAAAAATAAAACCAAAACAGTTCTATTAAAAATAAATATTTGAGAAATGTCACAACAGATCTTTAGTTCCATTTGACTGTTCACAGATGTCGCAGCAGTAACTAGAAGTTGTATAGCTTTTCATAGTTAAAAAGTTTGCAACAAACAATTGCAAATATGTAGTTAGGTGAATGCTTTCGAAACATTTTTAACCCTGATTTACAATTCTGTTTGAGTATACGATATACATGTATGTATGTATATGTTGATTTCATTAACCTATAAAAATAGTGTAAATTCCTGTAAGAAAAAGTGAATATTGCAAACAATTTGATTCGTATTATTGTTGATTTAGTAGCGCATTGGTGTGGTATTAAGACTAATTCAGCATAAGATTGTGAGCTCAAGAAATTATAGTGTTTATACATATTATTCTCATTATATTCACTATGTTACTGTATATACACATTTTCACACGAGATTCCATTTAGATTAACAACACGGTATCTCACAAATTCAATATTTAATTCTTTGAAAACTATTAAATATACTGACGCATGCGTACAATGTTTTGTTAGGTTGCGCGTGCGCACACGAGATTACTTACAGTTTTTGACAGATTTTAACTTTAGGTTAAATTTAATCTTGATAAAACTTTTGTGAGACACAGTGTTGTTGTTATTTTTTAAATATAATTCATTAACTTAGGAGGATCTACTATTCGCAGGTACATACAAATCCTTTACAAGCAGATCTGAAGAGACGGTATTGTCATATAATGATATGCAATGATTTGGAATGCACTACATGTATGCTAAACTAATACGTTCCCGACTGAGTGATTGATTACATTACGAACTTTTACCAGAACAACTGAAACCCATCATCTACATGTGAAATGATAGAATGTAGTTAAGCAATGTGTGCCAGATGGAATGATTCAGTGATTCAGTGACTGCACTACGTGCTAAACTTTAACTTATCATAGTTGATGACGCGCTCAGGAATGGCGGCTTGCTCCACCGGTAAGCAGTTCGTTAACTCTTGTAGACTATTAATGAAATGCAATTTTCTGTAGAACTTTGCACTGGAACACAAATTATAAAAGATATACGTAACATAAAATGACAGTTATAGGTTATGTTCACATACCTAATGAATGGTTTCGTCATCATTATTATTGTTTTTAACCAGAACGTTGGATGGACTAGGTAGAGTTGTTTTAGATTTTTCCTCAATCGACGGTCGATGAGTTGATAACAACGTTTCAACCAACCGATTGTCGGTATACAATGTGAACTGGCACTTCCGTGCAAATAAACCAGCACGTAGTCCTCTGTTACTAACTGATCCAGTGTTTGTAATACGTATCTATATATACATACATACATACATACATACAATAATAATGTAAAAAAACAATGTATGTACCTATTAGTTATGAGTAGTTACCGTTTAAGAATATAAGTATTAATTTAATTACAAACAAATTCCATATTTTGTTGATGTTGGAACTAATATCGCTGTTTAGGCAATAGTACATTAGACCAGATATCGCCAAAGTAAGATGATTCACAATCAATACAAATTTGAACTAGTTCTTTTAAGTAAAGAGTGTGCGTTTACTCTGCAATTAGATAACAACATAATATTCATACTTACAAGAACAAGTTATCCATGACATAAACATAATCTTTCCTCGATTTATCCGGCAGATAGCAAGCCGAGAACACAATGATTGCATTGTGTCCGCCCGCTTTCAAATATCCGCCGTGTGACAGTACTCGTTTATACGGTTCTATAACGCGCATATCAATATTCCGGTGTTCGCCGCTTGGCAATACGATTTTCTGCCAATGTCTACTCTCCCGTCGTTCCTCCTCCGCACTGTACTCCTTTATCGGTTCCGCATTCCTCGGTGATTCGCTACCATCCTTTTCCGGTAGAAACTCCGGTGGATCCAGCACCGAATCATCTATATCGTCCGGACTATCCAATAGTTCTTTAATAAAATTCATATCCAAATCTACGTTCGTATGATTGTTGGGCTGGTAGACTTCGTCCGATTTTATACTATCCGATACACTGTCCACACTGGACACATCTGAATCTTGTGAATGTGACGTGGGTACTACTTTTATTTTACGCAATTTATTTGATTTCGTCACTTGCGCTAAGAAATTCAAGTTTCCGTGCTTTTCGTTCATCGTAAGCGAGACATTCTGTAAGTTTGGACTGAGTACAGCTTCGTATATGGACCGTTCATTCTCTGTGTCGCTCTGATCTGTACCCCCTTGTACTTCGATTGGCATATCGTACATCAGAGACTTTTTCATTGCCGACGGACTCTCGGGGAACTCGGGCAACTCAACACTATACGATTCAATGTTCGGCAAATCCAAGTCCAAATCCAGTGATCCCTCTAAATTGGATTCGACTGATTGCGATACGAGATTCAACGCTGAACTGTGTGCGCCCGGATTGAAATTGTCAATGTGAGATTCGTTCACAAAGTTTTTGTTGTACGGTGACTCGGAATCCGGTGAATACATTAACGGATGCGAGTTTGTAACAATGCATTTGGACATGTTTTTGGTCGTTGTAATTGTGGGCGATTGTGTTTTTGAACAGTGATCGTTATCTAAATGTTCTCGATTCGATATTGCGGCATTGTTAACGACCTGATTGACTTCACATTCATTCGACTGATCAGATGTCTCGGATATGTCCATTTTCTCTGACTGTGGACTTATTTCTTCGCTAAAAGAAATAATTTTTTATATGTGTAATATATTATATTGTAAGATCGTTACGATAGATTTTGAAAATTAGAAACGACAATAGATCACCGGCCAACTTGATCAAGGCATACTGACACAATTTTTAAGTTCAAAGGTGATGAAAACTTCAAGTCACAGTAAAAGTAATTGGAAAGGTTTTACATGCAAACTTTGTCAAGGACAATGGTCGATTATTATATTCTAAAAATAAGCAAACAGTGATAGTAAATATCACATTTCTGCAACAACCATATACTCGACGAGTATAAAGTTTCATTGGAAACGCTCATATTTCCTGTATAATATTTTCAAGTATCACAGATGACGTTTTGTGTTGTATGTATTTGTTATGATAATACTCTGGCTCACCTCATTGCAATATCTTATCGGAAATTGAACGAACGTTCCCTGCCGAATATTGCCACTGATAATACACTATATTAACATTACGACCGGTTAATTGTGAAAGCAAATAAAACTAAATTACGAGGCGATAACTCCGATCTAGTAGCTTGGTATTCGCTAGTATTCGCGTTTTGACAGCACAACTGTCACTCAGCATAATTTCGAAATGCGCATGCGCTGAGTGCAAACGCGCAATATTTGAATTTTTTTGTATAGATTCGTATGTATATTTAAAAACTCTGTTTTAACGTAGAACTATTAAACAATAAAAAAGCAACAATAGCAAATTAACACAGAACGATACTTAGAACAAATAAATGCAATATTGATAATGTAAAATAACATTTTATTGATAAATTACTAAAGTGATAAGGCACTGATGATTACAGATTTCTAACATAAATTACTACAAATTCAACATTTAATTTTGGAAGCTTAATTTTACATTTCGCAGTCTTATATATGTTTAAACAATACGAAAAGTCGATTCAGATAACTATCACCATTATTAATGCTCTGCAGAGGGGGCGGGGCGAGTGTGACTGGGAGAAGTGGGGGTCTGTGTTGTATATAACAAAAAAGCAACGCAACATAGCAATAAACATAATTGCTTTTTAACAAAAATATTCACACATAAATATCACATTTAATTGCGATTATTATTTGTGAATGTTTTTGTTAAAAAACCGTTTAAACATATAACATTATAGTGGATGTTTTACAGTAAATTTGTTTGATTATAGATGTGTGAATCAGCAGAATAACAACCCCTATAATTCATCGTCACAAACACAATAATCCATTCAATAATAATTAATCATAATAAAACACATTACAACAAATCACAGCGTACAGAATGAACGAACAATATTGTTTTGTTTTTGTAATCATGTATGTACCACCATTGTAAAAACATTATTTTGTTTTACAAGTATTGCGTTTAGTATTTGTTTCATGTACAGTTTGTTTTAGATAATGTCATAGCATACTTGATAACAATGCAAAGTGTTGAAATGTCAAAAGTGCAACTAATTTATTTTAATTATGAATATTAAAAACACTGTGCACTATTTGTGTTTCTATTGTAAAATGAAATATTGGTATGTAATACATAATGGTAGCATTTTAAACAAATCTGATGATAGGATTTTGAGTAATATTTTTGATACTCGTTTTTTTCGTAATAATTTGTATTATATGCTGTCATTTACTGAACAAATACCAAAAATTCTAATATTATTCATAAAATACGTAGCAACATATCTAAACACATACTGTAAGATTTGAAATTTTCTTTACCATCTCAACACTGACTTCTTCACATTTCCGAAAATTTGCAGCAGTAGTTCTATATATTTATTTAGTTGTATAAAAGGCAGTACGAGCGTACGTGTAAGTGCAAAAATGAATTAAGCCCCTGTTCAGCACTAGGAAACAGGTATTGTGCAATAATATATGTATATATATGAACAGACCATTTAACGTCAATCAGATCAACAAAAAGAACCAAAATTTCTTCTGTAACTGCTTTTCTTATTCTCTACAAAAACTCTACTAACCAACAAAGCAACCTCTGCAAGTCAATAATTAATTCACAGCAGAATAAACATTGAATTTACAGAAATCACCACATACAACTTCTGTTTAATTTAATTCAACTAGTTTTCTTATTTATTTCATTGTTCTACAATTTGCATTAATAAAAAACAAAATAAAAATTATTACCAATCTACGGAAATTTAATTTTGATATCTAAAAAACTTTTATTGTTTTGTAAAACCATATGTACAATTTGCAATATATTCTTTATTTTGTTTTTAAACAGCCTGAATAATTTTGCATAAAGTTCAGCATAAAATTCGTACCGAAAAAATTGACCAAGGACAACAACAACAACATACACGTTTAGAAATTTCATTTTTAATCCAACTTTTTTTCTTCTTCTGTTTTGTCGGGAATTGTATCTGTCGGTTCTGGGTCCGGGATTACGTCCACGTCCATTGGGAGTGGTTCAATTTCAGAATTTTTCCGCGATCTGTTCGACACTTTTTCATCTGATTCCGTATCGGACCCGGAATTTTTCTCAGAACTGGAAGTACTCTGCGAGGAACCACTACGTTTTCCAGGTGATCTTGGTGCTTCGATTTCTAATTTTGGAGCCTGCGGCCGCAGTTTTCGTGCTGGATTGAATGTGAAACAGTAACAACATCGGAATGCGACATATTCGAATTCTTCACGCAGTGCCATACCTATTATGCAAACAATTTTATATTTTATTACTAACAGAATTTTTCACATTTTAATATGTATATATAGTTAATTAAATCAAGTCGACACAAATAAAGAAACCATAAATATACAGAAAATTTATTCTAGAACGTTGGTTCAACTTAAATCTTACATAAAAATCAACAATATCAAAGCGAAACTACGCGTTGCTTATAACATTAATGCTACACGGGAACAGATTCAATATTGCAAGGCTTTGATTCACGTATTCAAGTTAAACCTCGTTCTAAATACTCGGCATAAAATTAATTCTGGTGGATGCGCCTTAAATTAGCAACAATATTTGGTGGATGCATCTTTTTCGGATTTGAAACATGCATTTTAGATTACAGACAATAAATAACTGTTACATACCGTTATGCGATTGACAGTTTTTACAAATCAACGCATATCTATTACTTGGCCCATCGCCTACAAGATATTCCACCATTTTATCCAGTACGGACCTGTCCCGGGGTAGTACTTCGCGGGGCAGGGGCAACGGAGTGGACATGCCCGGCTGTCTCATCATAGTCAAGACACCCTGTTGACCATTGCGGTTCGCCCCGCTAAGCATGGGCGTACTGGTAGTTTGCGGAGCGCCGATAGCTTAAAGAATTAAGTACAATGTAATTATTACACTCACTCTTACTTAATTATACGCTATGAAATTTCAATCAATACGATTATAGTTTGTATTCTCCCTGTAAAGTGTTATAAATTATTCACATCCATTTAAATACAATTAAAATTCATTGTACTTTTTTGTCTCCTAAATTGTAATTTATATACGACTTTTTTGTGAGACAGTTTCTCATTAAATATTTATAAAAATATATAAAAGGTTCGTATATATTCCTGATAAGATATGTTTCATGACGGTAGGCAATAATGCTGCATCATTGTTATTCTCAAGTAAACAATATAAACAATTTATTGACATAACGTTTTCGAGGTTATTTAAATGTATAATGATAAAATATTTTTATATATCTACCGAAATGGCTCAACTATGGCCGCTTGTTATTATATAAATATTATTGTTTCACGTATGAATAATAATAATAAAATATAATGTATTTTAAATTTAAAATAAGTTTTTTTCCTAAACTTACATTAATATTTTGAGTATAATTACGAGTATTAGATATTTAGTTTTACCTCTAGCCATTGGTGCAGGTGTACGTGCAGGTAGTACTGCACTCCTGGGCCCCACCGCAGCCCTAGCCCGTACTGTACTAGGTGTACCCACAGTACTACTTCCACCCACCGGTACCGGTTTGTACGGAGTCACATCATACGGTCCCGGACTTTTCCGCAGTTGATCTGGTGCGAATTTCTCTAAAATAGTCTTTGCTACCTTGTACGTTTCTGTATCCATAACTTGGTCCAGTAATTTCTTCTTTTCCGTTCGTAAAATTGACAGTTTACTTTCATTGCGAGAAATTTTCCTTCTATAGTACCACGTCAACAATCTTTTTACACCCCAAATACTAAAATAATTATATTAATTAGTTTCGCGGATCAGTTTGATTTTAATGAAACAGATGTTGCGATTCTGAAATACTTACATGAATGGCACTAGTAACAATGGTGTTATGTAGAAAAGTTGGTCTGAAAGTGTTGCAGGAAAGAAATAAATATAAAATACAATCGAAACTAAAACATAAATGCCACAGGAAATAAGAATAAAATGTCCAACAATCTTCCTTTCCGCTAATTCCGTATTCAATCTGAACTTTTCTATAGATTTGATATCGGTATCTAGTTTCTCTAATTGTTCAAGAGTAGTTTTCTTTTTCTACAACAGAATAAATACAATGACATTACTCGCCATGCATTCATAATATTTGTACACGTACAAATATTTTTACAGTTAAACAAACAGAATTAAGAAACACACTTCCATATGTATGTTTTCATACACAATAATGTAGAAATTTTGACTTAAACACGGGTTAAAATTCAAACTTTTTGCTGTGTAGTTATGTTCAAATTTAATTGCATTGACAATCTTGACATTTCAAGAAGTTGCGATATATAAATGTGTTACTTACACGAAACCTTCCAAGTATAGCTCCCATTTTTATTTAGTACAGCTCCAACACTAATCAGACCTAGTAAAATATCTATATTTGCTTAACATCTGCTATTAATAATTTTTGAACAATTCACTTAACCTAACTGTTTTCCGGCTTCACTCCCTGCACAGACAAAAAATGTATAAGTCACGACGGATACAAAACTTATAAAAGCTAATTTAAATGCATTCATTCATAATGAGTAATGCATGCATTTAAATGAATTAGCACTATACACTTCAGTTATAATAACCTTTAAATTCATTCTACTCGGCAGCCATGTTTGCTGACATTGACAATCAACCGGAACTTTCTTTTTCCAACTTCCTTAACACGAAATTACAAATGCTATTTCGGCTAGTTTATTTCTATTCCATCCAATTTCACTTGTATATACATGCACACGCACTCTGCTTACATGAATTTTATTTGTTATACTTTAATCTCTGCAATTGTTCAATGAATTATGAGACACGTAAATTTTTCAACGATACTACATGGATGACAGATAACTATGACACACACACACACACAGTAAAACAATGAAATTAAGTAACAAATGATATAAATAATACTATATTTTGTATAAA
>JAGJTL010000039.1:673735-691735 GCA_022063505.1 Calosoma granatense
ATATAATATATTTATATTCAACATGAACCAAATGATTACATATTACATTATGAATCAAATTGCTACAAACTTAGTATCTATGACTAGCTGATTGTACAGCAAGTTATGGTTGCAATGAGGTAGACAGTGTTTTACTTCAATCCGTCCGTTCAATCATTCGGAATGATGTATTTCAAAAATACGTAGAATAATCATTTTATATGTATTATTCTACATTCACCAACTCTTCTGACTATTTCGTTTGGCTTTGTATATTTCTTTATCTGTGTATGTATGTTTGATTGTTTGTTGTTCATTTCTTTTATAACGTTGCTTGCGTTTTACAAAAATATAAGCTGCTATGTACTGTGTTCCTTAGAAAAATATTTCAACAATTCGTAACTATATAAAATAACATATCTGTCAAAATTCTGACATTTCATAAGAACACAGTTATAGAATTTCTTTACATAAACGGTTTAAGATTTTAACTCGGGTCACATAAACAAAAAGTTACAATTTAATACAAACATATAATGAACAAAGACTTGACATTTGATTTGTTCATTTTATATTTGGTTTAAATGGCCGCTCTATTTATGTAATCCTAGTTTAACAAGTTTGTACTTTGGACTTTTCTATTGGTAATGGTTATACGATATATGTATGTTATATATTAAAAAATATAAATTTGGATAACTTTAAACATTTAAATTTAAACAAAAAGATATTTCAACACTTTACATAAATTATATTATATATGATAAACAAGTACTATACGCTTCGTTTGACGATTTTACAAAAAAGTTATATTAGAAAATACACTTACACTTTTCAATAATAAATAGCACCAAATTGTTAGAAAACTGCCCTGTATTTTTTGTCGACACATTAGTCGTCAATCTTATAAATCTATTAATGTAGCTTACAGCTACAAGCAACAAAATGCCCGTTTTGTAAATAATTATAAATTTTAACATTGTCACCACTACTCTGAACACACTAGCGTCTGGTTTGTCAAGACATTTATGAATCTCATTTAAAAAACTAGCAGTTGTAATATAAGAAAATTAAATTTTCTAAATTAAATTTTGTAAATTAAAAATTAAATATAAAATTTTATAATTTCCGCCAATAACAAACCAGCTTACTATGAAATGGGTGACTCTAGTTTGTCAAGAGGGTGGTGGCTCTTGTTGTTTGAACACTTGACTAAAGCCGGGCAGTGGTAAATTATTTTCGTCGTCGCTAATTAATCTCAGTAAATCGCTATCCATCATATCGCTGGGTAACAACTGTTGTCCTGACAGGTCATCCATACTTGTCCCCATCAAACAGGCGGGATCACCGCTGGTGGCGCCCTGCACCACCTCCAATTCACCCTTGATCACGTCCAATTCCGTTAGTAGTTCTGATTCAGCCTGTGGCAGCAAGTTGCTCGCATCAGAACTACCGTGCGCTAAAAACTGGATTCCCTCCGGCTCGGAGCACAACATTGGACTTAGTTCGGCAAAACTTCGAGAATACAACAAATTCACATCGGGCAACTCCTCCAGTTTGATCTCGCTCTTCTCTATCGGGTAATCTAATATACCTTCCACTTCTAACTGAGGTATTTCTAATTTTGTCTCGGTCTTGACGATGTCTCCGTAACTCTGATCAGACTGTGAAGTATCCTGTACATCGTACAACGGGGCCGTGTCCGTTGACGTTGATTCAATTTCCGAATATTTCTTCAAATGTGACTTTTTGATGTGCCGAACCAAGTGATCCTTTCGACCGAATCGTTGCGGACAGAATTGGCACAAGAAATTCCTGGTACCCGTATGAACAACTAGATGACGTCGTACGTCTTTTCGTGTAAAGAACTTCCGATCACAATAGTCACACGTGAACTTTTTCTCATTGGGATTTTTTACTGTTCGACTGCCGGCATGTATCTTCAGATGATACAGTATATCCGCCTTGGTTTCGAACACTTTCGAGCATATCTTACACTCCAGTCCACCTTCCTCGGCCGAGTGTAACGCCAAATGTTTACGGTAACTCATCACCGACGTGTATTCTTTCTTGCAATTGCTGCGCTCGCATATGTACACCTTCTTACTGGGACTGTGCACTTTAATGTGATTCTTCAGATGATCTTTTCGATGAAAGGTTCGTTCGCACACCGTACAACTGAATGGTTTCCGGTCGGAATGTATGAGAACGTGGCGCACTAGTTTGAATTTAGAACTGAATGACTTCTTGCAATGTTCACATTTGAATGGCGTGCCGCCTGAATGTACGAGTTGGTGTGATGTTAGTTTCGCGGACGTTTGGAAGTTCTTCTCGCACACGGGGCATACGTGCGGTTTTTTCGGCGTCTGCGAACTGGGCGGCGGTTTTTTGTTACGTTTCGGTGCGATTTTGATGAGAGCAGGTACGGATTTGGATGTTTTTGGTGTTTGTAAGCCCGACGGGCCGGGTAAACTTAATTCTGGAATAATAATACTTGTAGAAGCCGACGAGTGCGCTGTAGACGGGATGGTTAAGTCTGGAACAGGTGGTGGTTGTGCTTGCGAACTGGAAGATTCCGGGAAGTATTCGCGTGTGCTGCTGGTTGGTTCTGGTGGTTGTTGATAGTAGTCTACTGGCGTGATACTGTAAGAACTAACTAGTAAAGGCACATTGGTACTTGAACTATCGGACGGTGAAGAGGAGACCGTGACAGTTGTCGTGTCCAGTAACAGTTGTTTCTCTAGGTCCTCCAATGATTGTAGATGTAACGATGGACCTGGATCCAGTAGTAATTCTTTGTCGTGTCCGGATATAGCTTGTTGTTCTAGGTCGTGCTCTATGAATATGCCCAGTGACGGGACGTTCTGTAAGATTGTCATGTCCGATGTAGGCAATATGTCTCCTTCTTCTTCTTGTTCTTGTTCTTGTTTAGTTATAGTTGTAGTTGTTGTTAATGACTGTGCTATTGGTTCAGTTTCTGTTACTTCTGTTGATGTTATTGTCGACTGTTGTTGCTGTTGTTGTTGCTGCTGATGTTGTTGTTGTGTTGAATCAAGTTCACTGCCGTGTACTACCTTACCGATTGGGAATTTGTCGCCTGGAGTTCCCATGGCGATGACAGCGCGGCCAACATCATCTGCAATAACCAAGCAATAATTTAACAATTGAATAATAGTAAATGAGCACAATAAAACTATGTAGTTTTCAAAGAGATCAATCAAGTTAACAGGTTTTCTTTATTATTTTACTGAATCACAATGAAACGAGAAATATTTGTAAAAACACGAGTATACGACAGCTGATTGTTAAATAATAAAGAAGAAGAATCACAGTAAAAACGCAGTTATGTAAGTATATTTGACAAATTGTACTAGTTATTTAATTAAACAATATTACAATATTTATGATATATGTACAATTAACAAGAATTATTATTTGTGAAAGATTATTAGAATAATTTTTAATAAACCAACTACTAGACCTTATGCTGTCAAGACTGAAATTATACATAAATATGTAGAACACATTGTTGAGTATTGTAGTAACATTCAAGTCTCTCTGCTCTGTCTTTCTCTCTCTCTCTCCGTAATGAAAGAATGTTGAAATGAGAAACTGAGACAAGAGAAATTCGTAGTCTACAAATTGAACCAGAGATGCTGACGAATTGATGTGTACAATTCTATACGAGATAGAAAGATGCATGCATACGCATTCCATATAAATTTGAATAGTAAAAGTTTGTGCGTGAAAAAATGTATACTTTTAATCAGAACAGGATATTATAATATTCGGAATTCCAGATTGCTACGATAATTGCCTACAGCTAAATTTACTCAAGAGATACCAGACTATACGTATGTATGTATATTACATGTTATGTGCGAGAGAGAGAGAGACAGACGTAGAGACAGAGAGAGAGAGAGATTGGAACTTCACAACAAAGAAATACACAGTCTGACATTCACTTTTTCGATGTACAAGATACGAATTGTACTGAACGAAAGTTTCCCAAATATGAAAGCTGTTAATCTCCATGTAACTGTATGAAATATATACATGTCTATATGTTCATTATAACCTTAATGCCTAGACAAATAGTTCACACACATACGTACATACATGTGTGTATATGTGAAATGTCATATAAATGATTATGACATCTGTTTCGTTCTATGTATGTGTGTGTTTGCGTGCATATGTACATGTGTCAAATGTTACACAAATGTACTTACAATAATGATGTTGGATGAACTGTCGCCTTCCAAACACGAAAGATTGAAAGTAAATACTTCATTAAAACCGTCTGCAATGTTTTTTCCAAACAGACTTATCCATTTCACTTGAATTCACACAATTTATCACGTGTTGGTTAATAAACAATACTTACTTACACCTGCACAGACTGTATACCAAATTCTTGTCATTCGACCAAAAACACACGAGACGCATACAATGCGATTACATATTGTTTGGCATGTCGCACGTTCTTGGTTATATCGTGTGCGTATTTAATTAAACACGATAATCTTTTGATAACACGCAATTAAGTAAACAGAAACGTCACTGTGAGCACGGCCATATTGGAAATTTCTTTAAAATTATTTGACCTTGATGCGTTATTATTCAAGGCCGATACGTGACCAGTGCTTCTAAAACAATTTACTAGTATTCAACTCGCCAAAAGAAACCAGAGGTGTCAAAACAAGCAATAGATATGTATATAAAAGGTTTGCTTTATTTGTAAATAGAAAAAAGACTGCAATACGTGCTGCATAATACTGATATAAATACAATTGTAGTTCTCGATCGAAAAGTGATCTGTAAACGTGTCTTTTACATTAAATCATTGTTATAAATTCCAAAAAATATACTGTGATGGTTCAAAATCGAACCTCTACCAATAAAAACAGTGAGTCAAACAGCACTCGGACACAAATTTCGACTAGATAATTGATCTAAAATATCCAGTTTTACACAACAAACATCTCTACATACATGCGTGTAGTGTATGAAGCGACGTTTATGGTGTAAGCCGGACGTTAGAATATTGTACATAACCTACAATTCATCGTACACCGGATTTCAATTCTCTTAGCGCACTGGCAGTGATAATTCCGTGATTCGTATTGTAACTATTAAACGGTGAACTGTACACAACATTCGTTTTAACATTCAGTATCTTCTTTCTTGACTTCTCCTTGATTTCCGCCGGCGAATGACGTACTTCCGTCGACCGTAAATCACCAACTGAATGCCGCTGTTGTCTAGGGACAATACCTTGGAATATTATGTTACTTCTGGGCGCTACAGTTGGTATCCGTGATTCTGATTTTATCGTTACTGCAGCTAACTTCGGTCTGCTGTCACTGTAACGTATTTTCGTATCTGACTGGACTGTGTAGGGTTTTTCTCGTACCGGATTCGGATGTTTAAATGTTTTATCATAAACTGTGTTGCGTACAGGCAACGGAGAAGATCGTACTTTTACCACTTCATGTTTTCGTGGTTCGGTGGCATATTTGATTGTGGTTCTTTTGAGTGAAGAGGTTCGTTTTGGTGTGAGATCGTGTGACATTAGTTCGTAGAGTTTGTTTCTGTAATCGTCTATAGATAATCGAACATCATCATTGAGAGGAGGTACAATGTTTCGGTCCAATGAAATCTCTGAACTCTTATTGCGATATCTGTGTGAGAATGTGCACATTATTATGACAACAGCGTTGATATTTATAGATACAATGTGTGTATACTTACGGAGATACATAGATATGTTGTAGTGCTTGTTCAGCTGTCAGTCTTTTATTCGGATTAAAAACTAGTAATTTGTGAATCAAATCTAGTGCATCATTCGGGCAGCTATCGCCCAGTAAGTGTGCGAATGATGTCTTTCTACTGTGCGTTGCATTTTTAATCATCGATGTACCGATACCACTGCATACCGTTGCTATATCTGTAAATGCATATAATCACAGCATTAGTACTACATGAATATTTCAGTGTTATAACCAAGTTAGACCTTCTGCTGTTGGTACTGGTATAGTTGCCATTATCCGTTCAACCTGGTTAACCGTTGACGTACCGGGAAATATTGGTTTTCCTGCTAACATTTCCGCTAGAATACACCCTAGACTCCACATATCAATGCCTTTTGTATATCTGTAATATGAAACAACTGTCTTTACTACACATCTCTCGCCATATTTACATCTGTCAACATCTGTTCATAGACATATTCTTATTATTCTTACAAATACAGTAAACTTCCTATGTTATTCGCTAAATCCCTATATGATAATATTTTCTATATCTGCCCGCCCTACTAATCCCCACAGTTCGTTGAAAAGAAGAACAATGTACGTACATCATCTCGATATGAGTTAAATCATAAATATTTCGTGTTGCGATAAATGGTGAGTGTTACCTTCTACTTGCGATTAGAATCTCAGGAGCTCGGTACCATCTTGTTGCTACGTAATCTGTCAGTGTAGGATCAGAGTCTGAATTTGGTCCGCCGTCTAGATTCTGTGTGAGTGATCTTGCTAATCCAAAATCGGCTATCTTACATCTGCAGTGCTGATCCAGTAACACGTTACTGGGTTTCTGGTCCCGGTGAATCACGTTACCAGAGTGTATATACTTGGTAGCATTAAACAACTGATACATAATGTACCGTTTGTGACAATCTCGCAGTATGTTACCACGTTTGATCACCATATGCAAATCAGTATCCATGAATTCGAATCCTAGGTAAATATCTCTGTTGTTAGCTGCCCTGTATTATAACATACGTATTACATACAGACATTCGACAATAACGAAATTAAACAAATCACTAAACTACGTCAATGCAATGTTATACAATAATTTTTTACATGCATTTATTAATTTCAAGACAACTAATAGTGTAGTCTGTTATTACAAGAAGGCACATTCTATTTGTGTATGAAGGAATTATTAGTTTAAATTAACGTCATAATTATTATAGATTGATTAATATAAAATCGGAATGCATATTATAGATAGATGGATGAATAGACACGAAACCGCAACTAATCGTACATTCGTGCAAGGCGGGTTGCGTGCAATAATTTCCAGGGGTAACCATGATTTTTGCACGAACATTGAGAAACACGCTATTTCATGGCGTGCATTTGTTTGTTAGTTATTCCATATAGGTTAGATGAATGATCGTGGTAAAACTAATAGATTTATTTTAGTAATTTTTACGAGCGAAAGGGTCAACGAATCGTGTACCAGTGTACAAGTTTATTTGCATATTTGAATAATCAAAATGCACGGGGCCGTTGACTTCGTTTCCTTAGGGGTTAATTTTAATATGGTAATAATGTGAATAAAATCACATCAATTTATTTATGTATATTAAGAAAACAATGTTTTGATACGCTTTTCTTTATGTTATATTCTCTTGTTGATGATACTGCTTTGAGCTTTCATTATTGACATTTAATTCTGAAGTAAAAGACGATATATGTATGAGAAAGTTTTTTTTAGAAAGAATAAATTAATGTTATTATATTATCTGTACATTTACGTAATAACAGATAATAGCTTATTATTTATTCATATACTCCTGAGAACTCGATAAATATAGAGACAAATTTTCGAACTTGACACATAAATACGTAAATACGTAATATAATAAAGTATGTATGTACAAATGACCTTTACGGAAAAGTGAAGATAGAATTTAATTAATGTATAATATTACGTATTAATAATATAATTCAAAAATACAGTATCGAAAATTACGTTGTTGTAAGTAAAAATTATTTTAAATACGGAACTGTCATACGAATTACGAATGCAAAAAAAAGTTTATTTCGCTTACCTGTGGACACTATGCAACTGAATTATATTTGGATGATTTCTAAAACTCTGTAAAAACATTATCTCACGGAAAGTTCGTTGTGAATCCGTCTGATTTTGAAAAGCGTCGAAAATTTTCTTCACTGCAACAGTTTCGCCTGATTTTCTATCAATTGCCTTCCATACAATCCCATAGGCACCTTTTCCCAATCGTTTTTTAATATCAAACCGCTTCATAATATGCTCGTCAATTTCCGACATTTTATCTTGGCTTTTCTGTGTCATTTTCATGCTATAACTCGTTCAAATCCAACACGTAATAAACACACCGCTACGGTTTCTTCCACGTAAATTTTTGAACTACTTTTAATATTTGGTCCCAAACGTGTGCGTGTGCGTGTGTATTAAATTATTCAATTACAGGTGACACACATAGATAGAAGAATGTTGAAATATATTATTTACAGCAAAGGGAACAACAACACACCATGCGAAATGTGCTTATTATTCCATTAAATAAACTATTGTAAATGATTTATCGGTGTCCGAAGACCAAATAACTGTAAACCGTATGTAAAATAAAAACGTTTTGAGGCGGCACTTTTGTTTAACCATCGATCGTATGTACAAAAAAATATAAATGTCACAAAACAGTTTGTTTACATCTTGATATTTGACATTCACCTGTTGTCATGACAACGCGCCGTCAATTTGTGGGGGAAATATTTGTAATTATTTGTAGTATGTGACGTATATGCGTTTAAGTTGGCAATACTTCCACAGAACGCTGTTACTCTCTTTACTGCCTCATGTCATATGGTTCACCACGTGAGTGCAAGTTTATAAATAAATTAAATATTTTCGACAAGTAATTCGTGTGAAAATTCTTCGAAATTGTAAGATTAGCGTGTAACATACATACGAGAAATATTTTTCTACAAGTACAAGGAATATTTAGCCATGGCTGATAACAAAAATGAGGTTAACACCGCTACAGAAGAATTCGCTCCAGCGAAAAAGGCTACAAAACGACGAGTAAATTCCGTTGGAGATGGATCTATGGATGTTGAAATGCACAACGGCATTCAGGGTCGTTCGAAAAACAAACCATCCAAGGCGAAACGTCAGAAAAACAAGTGCGATTCGGAAACCAAAGTGGAAATGCGAAAAATCGCTGTACCCGCTCACAGATATACACCATTGAAAGAAAATTGGTTGAAAATATTCACACCGATAGTGGAACATTTACAGTTACAGATTAGATTTAATTTGAAGACACGTAATGTTGAGATTAAGATATGTCCAGATACACCCGACATCGCCAACTTACAGAAAGCTGCCGACTTTGTTAAAGCATTTATTTGTGGGTTTGAAGTTGATGATGCGCTTGCGTTGCTGCGATTAGACGATTTGTTTGTGGAAACATTTGAAATCAAAGATGTAAAAACATTGAAAGGTGACCATATGTCTCGAGCTATTGGACGTTTAGCTGGAAAAGGTGGCAGAACGAAATATACAATTGAAAATGTCACGAAAACGAGAATAGTGTTAGCCGATAGTAAGATTCACATTTTGGGAAGTTTCCAAAATATTCAACTAGCACGAAGGGCCATATGTAATCTGATTTTGGGTTCTCCACCGTCCAAAGTTTACGGACAACTTAGAAATGTAGCAAGTCGTATATCGGAACGGATTTAAGGATAAAAATTTATTTTGACAAAGTGTGTTTTTTGCTTTATTTATGTTTTGTAAAAATGAGAATTCAACAATATAAAGTATATATTTATATTATATGACTTTGACTGTAATATGTACAAGAGATATTGTTAATAAAAACAATTAAAATTATGACCATTGTATATTTTTGTAATACATAATAATATAACAAAATTTTAATTGAATAATAATATAACTTGAACAAAATAATAATATGTGTGTATTTAGAATCTATATATTTGCTGTTACATTTCTGACATAACAGATTTATTTCAAAGTACAATTCGGAATGATTAAATCATGAATTAGTTTATAATTATTACATAATATAATACCTTGTATGATGTAGTTACAAGAGTATTTGGTATTTGTATGTACGTCTTACCCGTGTCAACAGTAACCGGCCATCGTAACTGAGCGAGGCAAAGGTCCAGGGCTCCGCTGGTGACCATTCTACACAATACACGCTGTCTTCATGTTCACACCACTGCAGAGGGCCATCCGGAATACTACATCCGCACAGCATACAGGTAAGCGACCATTATTTTATTTAACATAATTGTTTTGTTGAATACTTGCATTTGTTTTCCTTCGTTTGTGTCCGCGTTATCACCATCACTGACTGTGATGTCTGCATTCTCCGAACTAACACTCGACGCACTAGACAACAGTACGCGTGCATCTGAACTTGCAGTCAGAAGCAATTGATCGTGGAACGGATTAATCCTTACACACCAGACCCTATAACACCCGTTTTATTGTTGATAACATATACATTAACTACTTAACACAAACAAAGTGGTTTTACCAGTGTGAATGATCTGATCTTGAATACACTGGCTGTGATGTTTGTCTAAAGTCCCAGATCTTAACAAACCCATCGTCACCGCATGTAGCGAGATGATACTGTTTGTTCATATTAAAATCCAGATCACGCACTAGTTGGCTATGACAAGAATCTATATGCCAAGCCAATGCGCCCGCTCGAATATCGTACGCTTTAATGTGTGTCTCAGTAGCTGTAGCAAACTAATAAAACACATTCACATCACACATATAAAACAGCACACACTATCACTTGATACTCTACCTGATTACAATTTTGATGTGGATTCCATTTACCAGTAACAAACTTTGGATTGTTCTTTCCGTCCAGTGATATATTAGTTACCGGTTTTGCCTCGATATCAGAGATGTCCCACAAAACAATCTGATTTTCCAAAACTGACATCATTTTATTCGCATCGTTTGGATGAAATTCAGATGTTTTTATCTCGGAACCACACTTCTGGGTGTCAAACTTTGTCACAACTTGTAAATTTTCTATTTCGTTTGGATTTTCTGTTTCGGGTAACTGCAGAATGGCAGTTTTCATACAACACATATTCTCCTGGTTGAACGTGTTGTAACATGTTGCGATTTTTAACGGATCCGTTGGACTGGCTGTTAATTTCCAAATTTCTCCGTGAGAATGCTGATAAACCTTTAGTAACGAAGTAATACTTGCTTATTATGTATTAACCTACTTATTTCTCTGCATTTTCTTGCCTCAAAAAATACTTTCAGATAGCGAAATATATTTAGAAAATATTAATGCTTACCGTAGTTTTTAATACAGACGTTTCTTCATTAAATTCTACTAAGTGAATTTGATTGTTCACCTGTTTTAAAGATTGTGTGCCAATTAAGAATCGTATCTTTTCTGTTTCGGCAACCTGAGCTGTTAATGCACGTGCCTAAATAAAACTAAAATTAAAATCAAGAAACCAATAATATACTCGAATGATTTACCTGAAATTCCAAACCATAAATAATAGAATTATCATTTTCCATTTTATTTTGGAAATGTCAAACAACTTTTGACAGTTGACAGCCAGTAGTTCCATAATATTGCCACGGTAGCAGCACTTGACATTATACCAGGGATTCACAAACTGTTGCGGGTAGTTTAAAGTAATATTGTTTCATTTTCAATATGTTTTTATTTGTTATAAACTGAAAGTATCCCGATAATAAATTAAAACTATATAAAAAAAACCAGTAATAGGTAAGAAAGTACATAATTATGTTTGTTTCTCCTGATAATTCTACTAACCACACATGTACATATGCATAAAAACATGAGTATAATTATTAATACATAGAAAAGAATTCGAGCAAATAAATAATTTAACAGATTTTCAAGCCTGTCACTACAGATATGTTAACTAACATAAATAAGCTATTATAATAAATGTATCTCATTTCTAAAACAATTTTTTTTGTAACAGTGAAATGTCTTCATACTTAATAGACACATATTTGTGTATGCTATTATTGAAAGGGAGGTCCTCAAGTGTTTTATTTTAAAATGTCAAAAACATAATCCTAACCTCTGTATCTTCTGCACTGAAATTAAATATTCTTATCAAAAGTTTCAAATATACAATGTCAATATCTAAATACTTTTAGAGTATATTATACCATATATAGCGTTTATAAAAAGATACTATCTGTTTGTTTTTCTAGTTCTCTGTTCAAATATAAAAGAGCAGTTACACACTTGCTCTTTCTCTCTCTGCTACAATAAAATATTATTTTGTTCAGATATACGTATGTGTATATACGGCGTATGTATATAAAGTTTACTATTAATCCAATATTAATAATTCTTTCTCTAGATATGTCATAATGTTTACCGACATACGAGCAAAACAAAGTTCTATATAAATAAATATATTTTCTCTACGAAGTTAAATTTCTAACAGATTTTCAAAACAGTCTTCCAAGCACGTTTTACACTAATAAACATATTACGTCACATATTACATTATCATTAGTACCGTACAGTTCTCGACAGATGGCGCCGATACTATAGTACAGACACAAACCATCGGTAATATTCTATAATAATTGTTTCTCTACCTGCATAGATGCCGTGCATTGAACTGGGTAAGAACAGTAATGTTTTCTATGTGACTGTCAATCTAACAAAGTACATATCTCCACCTATATGTGTAATAAATAATGACGCGTAAAGCAGTAACAGAGTAGAAGCGGTTCGTTTAAAAGTATGGAACGAGCTCCAGGGAGTAATATGTAATATATAAATATTTCAAGTAATCATCATCCATTATGTTATACTTACTCATACCTACCAATTAGTTAAATAGTAACATCATTGTTGCACAACAACGGGCGCTTCGTTCTGATATTGAACGGGATTATTAGTTACAGCGGTGTCCGTTGTCTGTTGTTGCTGCTGCTTTTGGTCCATGTACATGTCTGCAGGAGTCTCGGGTCTGCCACCTACTGGCGAGTCTTCGCCTTGGTTGAGGCGACCGCGGCCACGCGGCTCCTTGTGTTCCGGGGGCGGCACAATGGGTATAGCGGCTTTGGGCCGCTTCTGAGCGATACGTGGAACCACCTGTTGGTTCTGAGTGGAATAGTACGTTATACCACCCTGTGGCTGATACAGTTCAGCAGGCTGCGCTTGATTCTAGCAATAAATAAAACAAGATTTACTTAATAACAAAGTTATACAAACTTATATAGACCCAAACACTTACCACAGGATTAAACTGCTGATGCTGAAAGTTGGTGTATCCGGCCGCCTGTGTGAACTGAGGCGGCGGTTGAGCATAGTTGATGATCTGCGGAGGCGGAGCCTGTTGCGGTATAAAGGCTGGAGCGGGCACGCCCGCTGGTAAGAATGCAGGCGGAGCTTGTGCGTAAGGTTGAGCGTACTGTGGAGGCGGGGCTTGCATCAGTGGCGGTGCACCATTGGCCGGCGGACCTTGATGTGGGAGGGGAGCGATGCCCTGATTGGTGGGCGCTACTGTGATCAATTGTGGTGTATTGTTCGCTGGTACCTGGGAGTGAATTGACGGAGTGGGATGTGGGAGGAGCCCTGGTTGGTTCTGTTGTGGTTGTTGTTGATTTTGTTGTCCGAATTCTGTAAAAAATATAAGTTAAAATGTTAGTATTTCTCGTATAATATGAAGGTAGTAGAATCAAATGTTAGTATAAACATTATAGAATAATACAGGTACATAACTTGGGGTATAGTTACAACAGTTGTTTACCTGCTTGGTAGTACCCAGCATGTTGACCAAATGCCGGGGCGGCTGTCTCGGGCAAGGACCGCTGTCTCAATGAACTGTACCGCTTGGATCCTCGCTGTTCAGCCTGCAGGCGAGGCGGCACACTAGTCTGCCGTGAACCACCTCCAACGAACTTACCACTGCCGCGACTATTGTTGTATCCACCGTCTTGTACGTTCATATTGGCTACATCCTTGTCCAAGTCCTGTGCACCCTGCTGCTGCTGCTGTTGTTGTTGTTGGCTCATTGATTTGTTCGTAAAGTTCTGGCTGAGTATATAGTCGGTGTAACCTTCCTCTTGCTGTTGATTTTGATTCTTGTGGTTGCGGTTACGATTCGAGTCGCCAGTTCGACCTCCGCTCTTAAAACCTGTATCATTCAAAAGAATAGAAGATGCACAGGTTGAAATATAGACTACTGTATTGTACCTCTTGTCCTAGTGATCCCCCGGGAGTTAGCTCCCTGGCCCCGTTGCTGCCGTGGTTGCTGCAGATGATGGTCGTCTTGCCCTGACCTTGGTGTATTTCTGTTATTCCTATTATCCCTCTTCATAGGTTCTCTTTGCTGATCCCGCTGTTGTAACGGTGGTTTCTGTTGTTGCTTTGCTTCCCCATTCTCATTATTTCCCCTTCCCTCATTCTTCTTCACCCCACCACTAACTACTCGCGCCGCATTCTCTGTAACTTTCTCACCCTGTCCCATATCCTTATTCTCTGCTTCCGACTCGTTTATTGGTTTACCATCGGCAGGAGGGTCTACTGTATCCCCACCCGCACTTGTATCTGTACGATCGCTGGATTTTGATTGGTTGCGAGAACCGCCCAGCGGCGGAAACTCTTCTTGTTTCTTACTGCGTGGCTTGCGCGGACTGGGTTTTGTTACTACATTAGTTGGTTTGCCATAAGCATCCTCATCTTCCCAATTCCGTGTGTATTTGTTTGGTCCACGGCTTTAGTTAAAGAAAAATACGTACATAAATATGCAATACATATATAGCTTCTAGTAGAATATTTGTACTGACCCATATCGGCGCCTTCTGCGAGCACGTGGTGGTCCCTCCTCGTTCCTAATATCGTACCCATATGTAGATATAAGTTCGGTTCTGGATTTCGGAGCTTGTTCTTGATCATTGAACCTGTCATGACTCCATTTGCTGCCTTCTTTCTCTGACCATACTTTTTTCTTATTCGCACCGTCGACATTTTCAGCTACACGTTCACCTTCGGGTTTCTCGGCTTCTTCCCTGATAACAAAACAATCGTATAAGGTAAATCAAATCAGAATTGTTTTGGTTTCTTTATATTTCAAGATTAGAAATAAAGTTAATTGTCGTTACTAACCCTTCTTCTACTGCTGTTCTATCATCATGTTCGTAGAATGTTCCACGTTTCGGTATATACTGCGGATTTCGCTTATCTTCATCATCATCCACTTTCCTGTTCGGTGTACTCTCTTGTCCGTCTCCTTCCTCTCGTTCTAATACCACACTGGCGTCATCCTCTTCACTATCACTTCGACTCCTATCACTACATTCACTCCCCGACTTTACACTATTCCCGTCATCCTCAATACTCTCCTCATTCTGATCCATTGATCGGGTATCCTCCTCTCTCGCCTCCGTCTCATGTTCTGCTGGTTTTGGTTCTTTATATTCATTTTCAATCACCTGGTAAGTTAAAATTAATCTGTTATTATATGTCTGCTTGATTTAAATTTTGTCAGTATTATTATACAAAAGTGGAAAGTGAAATTTTTATCAGACATAATGTTAGGAAGATATAGATGAACAGAATTGTCAAACAACAGTTTTTGTCAACACATTTTTTTTAGATTAACCACGAAAATACCTATTGTGCAATAAGGCACCTATCTTATCAATTACCGAAATTTACAAGTGTCAAATGATACTATTGTTATTCTATTTAGCATATATTTAACATGAGATAAGACAAACTACAATAATCTTCTAGAAAATACGAATTGTAACCTACAAAACCACGCATACTGAAGAAAATATTCGCACTTATTCAATTACCGACAGTTTTTACATCTAACCTAATACACAATCGAACTTTCGACCTAAATAAAAGCTGAACATTACAAATGTTAACAATTTACCACTATTTAACCTACTAAAAAATGACAAGCGATTATAGGTCCACGTTATAACAAATTTTTACTTACTTCTTCAGTTTTCACTGTCGGTTCATTTTCTGTAGTAGCTTCTTGCCTGGCTTCGTCCATTTTATTCGATGAATAATAAGTAAATGTTTTTGTTACACTTCTGTATTTAGATATTAAGTTAAATATAATACTTCACGTCGCTCACAGAACACACGAACGTCATATGTCAATTCTCTTCACACGTTTGTGTTGCCTGCTGCCATCTTACAGCGCAACGGTTCAACTAAAGATTAGCCAAGCGTGAATATGAATACGTGAGAAAAATCGCATCGAGATAAAAAAACATGTTTCAATTACCGTTAGAATTAATTATTTGGACGAACATAAATTTATTGATAATATGATTCAAATAAGTTCTGTAATTTTGTAAAAAAACAGTTTATTATTAAACTTTTAAAATGTGTTTCGTTAGTATATATGTATGTATGTATATAAACTATTGTCTAATGTGTATAACATTTATTAATAATCTTTAAGGAAAAACATATATTTTCCAAGTAGAATTTAACAGATAAGTAGAAATATCCGTTATTATAATAACGTATACGTCACAGAGGAAAAGTATTGATTATTTCGGTATTTACAAACACAAACTAATACAAGACAGGTAACGTACAAGTATGTACGATGGGTCTCTTCCAAAAACTCGCCCAGATTTTGGGCATGAAAAGGAAAGAAGTCAATGTATTGGTAATTGGTTTGAACAATAGTGGCAAATCAACGGTGGTCAATCATTTCAAAAATGACGATGACAAAGTTAATGAAATTGTGCCAACAGTCGGCTTCAATGTCGAGAAGTTTCAAAGTAAGTAGCGGAACAAATCGCTGTTATACTTTACGCACTGATAACTATTATCGTTTTAATATACATATTACTTTACACACTGTATTAGAATAAACATTGACTGTATCCATAAATAATAAGTATTGTGTGTTTTGTTTGTAACGTCGAACTGATAACCTTATTGATATATCTTTGATAGTTCCGTATCACATTGTATTAGCTATTATTTTCGAATATAATTTCCTTATAAATGCTATTAAATTAAGCACCTCAACTTATTACTGGTATAAAATGTAGATTAGCATAATGACAATAATTTTTAGATCAGAATCTGGGATTCACAGCGTTTGACATGTCTGGCCATGGTCGGTACCGTGACCTGTGGGAACATTATTATAAAGAATGCCACGGCATTGTATTCGTTATTGACAGCAGTGACCGGTTACGGCTGGTCGTAGTTAAAGATGAACTAGAATTGTTACTTCAGCATCCTGACATATCAAGTAAAAGGCTACCGATTTTGTTCTTTGCGAACAAAATGGACTGTAAAGATGCACTGAGCAGTGTAAAGATAGCTGCAGCATTAGGCTTAGATAAGATAATGGACAAACCATGGCATATTTGTGCTAGTAATGCAATTACTGGCGAGGGTCTTCAAGAAGGGGTCGAATGGTTGACGCAACAAATACGAGATTTGATAAATACTAAGAAATAGGTCGTAACCCTTTCGTAGGACAATCGTTTAAAAAATTTGAGAATAGCCATTGTAGGGTCTTACTACTTACCCTGAATGCCTTAGTTTAATAAAAAAGAAAACCATTCATATACCATCCTTCTGTAACTAATAAATAACAGAAAATATTCCATACGCTCCCAAGTTCCTATCTCTATAGATAACATCAAAATTGGAGTAGATTGTTGCGTATGGGATGATCTAATAAAGGCAGTAACGGTCATCCCTGCAATATTAGACTAACCCTAAACTGCACAAGGATGCCAATCTAAGGGAATAAATACCGTCCATTTCTTTCGATACAAATATTTATTCGTCACACTATAAAATGCGTCCATTTTGTTAAAACTATGTATTATGAAATAAAATAAAATACACATATTTAATATTCTGATGTTTTATTATTTATACTTAGAAAGATTATCTAATATTAAATGAAATGATGGTATTATAGACTTCACAGTTACAATTTTCAACAAAAACCTTAGATTTTTGGACTGAAATATCACAGTATGCGGATAATTTAGTATTTGCGTAAGAACATTTTGCAATTTGCATATTCTTTCCTACGAAATATTAGTGATAAATAATACACATTATTCGTGAAATGAACATAACCTCGAAAAGTGACAGTTCTACATTAAGTATCCATCTTAATTGCTAGACAATTGTGAACATATTTTTGTTTACATATT
>JAGJTL010000039.1:691797-705280 GCA_022063505.1 Calosoma granatense
ATATATATATATAAAGTACAGAATAGTTATTTACGTATCAAGGATGTTATGACGATGATTATGTACAGAGGGTGACGACGATCCAGCCCGGGGGCCTTTGGTTCGAGGGAAGGATGACGCCTGAAGGGCACGTGTAATATAAAATATATTTTTCAACATATCAAGAAATTTGCATAAATTCGTCTGTATTGTTCGCTTTACCATTATTTGCAGAATTGTCTATAGAATTATTCATATAATTATGAACAGTGTTTGAATAAAACCCATGAAGTATGTTTCTGTCTTCAATATTTACAGGTGATTTGCCAGTTAGTTCCGATAGGTCTTTAATCCGTATTGCAGGTTTAGTGATGGGCTCTTTAGGTTTAAGGTCACTTTGATTTGATGTTCCTGGAGGGATTGACGCCGGGGCATTACTACAAGTTGTATTTGGGTTCGTTTGATTAACGGGCATTATAACCGGCGTACTAATATACTGTTCCTGGACATCTGTCGATGTGGACGCTATATTAGTCTGATTAACTGACACATAATTCTGAATGTTGACGTTCGTTGGTGGAGCCATAATTTGGCGTAGTAAAATGGGCTGACTAGGTTCCACATTGTTGTATCGGAATTTGGCATAATTATGATACGACACTCCATTTAACAATATCGGTTTCTGTTGTTGATTCGAATCGTTTGTTTTGTAAGCATTGTGTTCGTTTAACTGCAGTATACCTGCATTTGTATTTAAGGCCAGGTTCTTATTATCAGCGACCGGTGTTCTATCGACTATGTAAATGAGATTTATATGTTCACCTTTTTCGGTTGCGACGTTAGGTAATTGATTTTGGTCGACATTGGTATTAGGGAATGAATTCATACTATTTGTTACTGCGGCTTGTCCATTAACATATGGGACAGTAACTATAGTTGACGGTACTGTTACCCTATTACTTCTTGGTATTGGAACTTTATAAGTCGATGGTATTGAAACATTACTACCTGATGACGTGCTCACTTTACTATTCGATGAAATTGGTACCATATTATTTTTTGAAATTGGTGCCTTACTATTTGCTGTAATTGGTACCCTACTATATGTTGAAATTGGTACCTTACTATAAGTTGAAACTGGTACCGTACTATATGTTGAAATTGGTACCTTATTATTTGCAGAAACTGGTACTATACTATTTGCAGAAACTGGTACCATACTATTTATCGGCATTGCTACCAAACTATTTAGTAATACCGGTGACAAATTAGAAGACATTGCTCGTTTTTCTGCTACAGTGGTTTTTGGTTGTTCATCAGGTAATTCTGGTTTCTTTGCAGGAAGCTTTATAGCGAGTGCATAATTCCAATATGCGTGCGTCTGGTTGGTTTTCGTTGATGTCGGTGGTACCACATAATTAGCTGATACTTCATTCACATTTGAGGACACCACTTCAACGGGAACGTAATTCCGACTCAATAACATTTGTAAATCCTTCAAAATCCATTTCTGTTCACTGATGGCAACTTTATCACTGTATCGGCATTTGTTGAAAATGTAATTGATATAACTGTCCTCATTAGTTATTTTATTGTTAGAGTTGTTGGTATTTGCTGCCGATGAATTACTGGCGGCCCGTTTCTCTGGTGAATTTGAAATCATCATTATACGTTGTCTGATTTCATTAGTTACATTTTTAACCGAATTATTAGCACTATCTTCCTTCGTTGATGTTGATGAACCAGCCCCAGGACTCTTAACTTTTGGATGAACTGGTTCGTCATTCGGAACGAACATTACCGAATCATCTTCGGGATCACTTTCGACTATTAACAACACCTGATCATCACGTAACTTTACATTTTCCTGTTTCGCGTCCCCGACGGCATTCTTGCTAGATTCGCTCTCAGCTATCTGGGGCTGTAGTGCCTTCGCCAGAAGAACACCACTAGTGTTATCTGTAGCAGTAGTTTCATTTAAACTCATTTCAGGCACCTGTTTTGGTTGTGCTTGAAGAGATGCATCTAAAACTGTGTCCAATGATGATTTAGTAGCTGCTTCATTTATGGTTACTTTATCTGGATTCACGGGTATTTTACGGACTACACTCATAATTTCTACATCATCATCCGAAGATATTACATACTCCTGTTCTATTTTCAAATCCTTTTCCACTTGTGTTTTGTTTGTTTCCCTGTCTTTCCTCTTTAAATCGTGGCGAGCAGTACTTTTTCTTGCGACGCGTTTCAAAATGGGTGCTATATGTCTGGGGAGCAATTTTTTATCGGATTTTTTGGATGCATCACAATTTTGTGAAGAACCCTGAGATCCTTCTTGGTTTCCCAATCGTGCAAGTAGTTTAGAATGGCTATTGTTAATATCAGTGGTCGAATTACTACTATTAGACCCCTGGATAGTGGAAGGCATATTTGTTTCAGTCGGCACCAGTTTATTCGGAGTTTCACTATCGCACGAATTAGATGTAGGATTATTCGTTTCACTTACTTTAGCAATAAGATTTTCTATTTTACCCGCAACAGAAGCACTAGTTTCACGTAACATTTCAAAAATTGGACTTGGGCAATGCTTTGTAGGGTTTTCAGTTGTACATATTACACTAATAGCATTTTCACGTTGACCTATTTCAGAACTATTATTTTCAGGTTGACTCATTTGAGAATTATTATTTTCAGGTTGACTCATTTGAGAATTATTACTTTCAGGTTGACTCATTTTACAACCATTATTTTCCGATGAAACACTTTTCTGCACTTTTGAATGAGCAGCGATTTCATGTCGCACAAGACTCTCGACTACTGCAAACTTTTTAGAGCACTTAGAACATCGCAAAGATGACCGATGGCTATATTTCTTGTGATTATTTAGTAAGGCCAACGAATCGAAAACTTGATTACAGGTTTGACAGATATAAGTCGTTACTTCCTGATCCACAACCATAAATAAGTCACCATCATTATTAGTAGACATTGATTCAATGTCATCAGCTCTATCTAATAAGGATCTCGTCGACAATATTTGATCTGGCTCTTTTTGCTTTGACGCAGTTTGCACCGATGATATTTTTACTTGATTTTGAACTTGTGATTTTAATTTTGCAATAGAATCATTATCACTGAATTGAACATTTTCTACAGCCGAATTTATTGGATTATCGAGATTCGATTGTTTCTCATTTGATCCCAAATTATGGAATGATTCAGTAATTACCTTCACGAGGTTTGGTAGCTTATCATTATCGTCTGATGCTACGTTTACTGCTAGAGCCTCCTCCGTGTTACTGAGTATCTCTCCAAATGTTTTCTTGACATTATCGGCCAATTTTGCTGTACTTCTAGTAATTCTCGGTTGTGCATCTGCAACACAACTAGAATCAACTTCTCTCGATGAATCCACATATTCTTCATCACTCTGTTCCGTAGGTACTTTGGCCGTTTTATTGTCTTTATTTGCGGTTACATTTGTATTAGATTTCGTCTTTCTTTTTAAAGTAAATCGTAAACTTTTACTTTTCGGTTCACACCAGAGAGCTGTCTTCTTCTTCTTCTTCTTCTTTACCGGGGTAGAGCGTTCACTTGTATCACTACTCTCGTTATAATCCACTGATTTACGTCGGACGCGAGTTAATGTAACACCCGTTTGACTTGTGAATTTCTTACGATTTACCGCCCAGAAGCCCAAGTTCGTTAACTCGTTATTCCCTTGGTCAATATCGGAACGGTCTAATAACACGAATGGATCAATATTAATTCGATGAAACGACGCGGGAATATTGATATCCGGATATTTACGTTTCAATCTCTGAACACTCGGATGATACTGTTGTACCTTGGGTTTTTGGTTAACACTGTTTTTATTCGCCAAATGTAATGTGCTTAGAAAAGCATCTTGTGAAATAGTACACGGAATGAGTTCTTCTCTCTGCACAGTTTCTTCATAAGATGTCTGTAACATTAGAAACAAAACACAACAAAAAAGACTTTAAGCATAACATTTCTCGAAATTCGGCATTTCGGATATGAAATACAACAAACAACTAAAACGTTTGAGCTGCAGGATATCAATGTCAATTCATTTATTTTATTTTTTATCTGTCGTGTTGCAAAGAATGTGTGACTCATAATCATAAACAGTTTTGTCAATGTTATTCTTCTCGATATACGCACCAAACATATTTCGAAAATCCATTTCATTCGAAAATTATAAGTTCATTTACCATTAAAATAATTCATTGATAAATTAATTATTACCATATACATATTTCGTTCCACGCTAGTGTATAATATTTACTACACAATTACAGTAACAAGCATTACTTTATTGCGCAACATGTTATAAAATTACGCAATGACTAATGGCGTCATCTATGGAGTACGCGGAATGTGACTCGGCATCTGTTATGTTGACTTACCTTGAGCTTGATGTCATTCTGTTGTGCTGAGATTCGATATTCGTACGCGGAATTCGTGAAAAAATAACACGATTTGCATATTCTTTTTGTAATGGCGTCATCTTCTTGTATCTAAATATTGGAACATACAAATTACAGTCTTTCAAATTCTAACACTTCCCGCCATTCCGTGTACAACATAAAATGGCGGTTAGTGTAAAAAACAATAATTGTATTCAAGGTCACATACAAATGATGATCATAATATTTAAAAAATATTAGTCAATACATTAAAGGAAATAACAGATAAATATGAATAGAAAAAATTATTATTACACGAATATTGGAAAGATAATTTCCGATTAGATAAACAGTGACAAGAATGTTGATATAATAACGTTTATCAGCTATTTATTCCGGTATAAACTATTAACAACAATAATATAACCATATATTATTTTATAAAAATTGTTATATTTTTGAATCGTAATGCGTATTACAACTATTTGTCTGGTCTGCTGCAATATTTGTGAACGTCTATAGAAATGATTCGTGCAGAGTATTAATTAAATATCAAATGCAAATTGAACAGTACAACTTGGGATAAAACACAATATGATACACATTCTGTAATCATGCTTTAGTCTGACAGCTATACCTTTACACCAAAACAGACAAAGATCTTTGCAGCCAATGAAATTTCTTCTTTTACGTTAACGAGAACTTCCCATAACACATTGTCTCTCTTACAACACAATCTACAAACTCCTTCACTCATTTTACCGACTAATTTTCGTCTAACAACACATGTTATCAAAACAACATCACTTCACTAAAAGGTTATGTTCAGGTTGAAGTATCATTTGACCTCGTTATGACGTTGTGACCAGTAGTTAGGTAGTTCTTCGTGACGTAGACATGTGTGAAATGAGTAGCAAATTAAAATAGATAACAATAATGAATCATTTGTTTATATATGTAATTCACTTGAAATTTATTAGAAATATTGTGAAATATTACGTAATATGTATATAAAAAATATAGTATAGTTTAATGTTGATATTTTCGAATAACATTTGTTATCAGTGTTATGAAGTTAGTACAGGTTATTCAAATCGTAACAGGAAAATGGTGAATTTTTAACAGATGTTTTCTTTGAAATGAGGTTAAGTGGAAAAATATCACATATAATTCATTTTTAAATTCTTTTTATTTAATATTAATATAAAAATATTATTTAACATGACTTTTTACGGTTTATAATCACAAAGCATTATTTTATTTAGATATGAAATTATATTAAAACTATGCTAAATTAGATATGGTGGTAAATGATTGCAGTACTTCAAACTAAATTGAAACATTATATGATTAAATTGTAATTAAAAAATCATCGTTCATAACGTCAACTGATCTACACTCCATCCCATCTTGAGTGATTAGTTCCTAGTCTGAACAAGAACCAACGGATCCATTCCTGAAATTTTTGGACCACATAGGATTTTTACCATGTTTTCCTTTCTTGATCCTTCCAGCATTTGAGTAACTTGTTCGTTTTCCTTTCAACAGGGATTTATTTGTTTAACATTAAACCTTTTTGTTTCATCGCAAAACATATAAAACTATTATTCTTACCATTTTCTGGAGATTTTTTCACTAAATCCAATGATAATTTACAAGTTGATAGATCAACTTTCGCATCAAAATTGATTAGCCAATATTTGGCTGGTAATTTGATACGAGAATTTTCAGCAAAAATCTGTTTAACACTGTCGCTTAACAGCAATTCTGGATGTCCTGTAATCTGTGGTAAAACTAATTTCTGTAACAATAAAACCATTCTAGAATAATTCTGTAACTTGGCGATATATGAGCTATGAAAATATTACGTATATTATATAATACATACTTTCCCTGATGGCGTGTCACGAAATTTGCTGTCATTTTCTTTGAATTCATTCCTCTTTTTGATTATAAGATCCAATAAACACCAACATGCGCCGCAGATAAATCTTGAATTAGGATCATCTTGCTTTATCTAAATGCAATGTACATATATACATATTAACTCAGCTATTCACTTGTCTCTACGAGAAGACATACTAATATTACCACGTAAATATAAATATTTCAGTAGAAACAGTATATACTTACATCAACATCAAAATAATGTTGGATATATTTTGAAATATGATAAGGATTACGTTTGTTACTATGTTTAAATATGTCAATTAAATGACTAGATTCATGTACACATAACCTGCATACAGAATCTTTTTCGAATTTCATATTATTATATTTGACTCGCGTCATTATAAATAAAAACTACTTTATTAACAACTTTAACACTAAAAAAATTACAGTAGTGTTTTCAAGTTTGTTTAAAACGCACAAACGATCAAAACAACTGTAAACACTGACATTTGTTTGAAATTACGGTACGTTTCTTTAGTTACAAGCATTCGTTTGTTTGTTTTAGAATTTGTGTATTCAAAATTTGTTTATAATATATTACGTGATACGTGCCAAAACTGTTGCTATGTGGTATATTCAACAAATTACCAACAAATAAGTCAGTTAAATATAAAATAGCGAATACATTGTGTAAGTTCTTATCACGAAGAGACATGCGCACGCATACGTCAAAATTTTAGATGTGACGTCATTGGACAGTAGACAATTTGAAAATATGTCCTAGTTTTGACAAAAGTATTTTTCTCTTATTTATTGATATCATATCGAATTATATTGAAACTTCTTTATTATTTTAGGATTATTAATATTGTTTGTGTTTCATAATTATTTACATATCAGTAGGGAAGAAGGAAAAACGAGATATTGTAAGTAAAAAAGATTTATTTTACAGATCGTATTACATAATTTAAAAGTCAAAACACACGTTTAACTGACCTAAGCATAATTTACATTAATTAATCTAAAATGCTTGATCATCTGTTTCTAGCATAAATTGATTACCACCGATTACATATGTAGCCGTGGTTTTCGGTATTGATCGTTCAGTCGTTGTAAAAATATATTGCTGCTGTCCATCATTTTGGTTCAGCATGTACGACGAACCACCCGATTCCACCAACATAATTTGATTCTCACCAAACTGTTGGTCAGTCACCATATTATTGGAATCTTCGGCTGGTTCCTCTTCCCTTAACGTTTCATCGACGATCATTTCGAACTCATGATTGCGATTAATAGATTTTCCATTTTCGTCCACTAGGATATATTCTTTTCCACCTATATTGAATGTGTTACCTTGTACTTGAAGATAATTACCGTTTCCGATGTCAATATAGTTCTCGGCTACACCATTTTCATTTGTTATCTGCGTGATTGTGGTGGGCTCTTGCATTTGGACATTATGCTTTTGTTGTACAGGAACCTCCACCGTTTGTATAGACTCTTTCGGTTTATTCGTTTCTGCAGATTCGTCTTCTTTCATATCGACCATAAGTACGAAACTGCCCGCTTCTGACACTTGGGCATGTTTGAACCGGTGATTTCGCAGTGTAAATTCCCGTCTAAACGCCAGTCCGCAAATATCACAATTGAACGGCCGATCAGCGTTGCCAATTCGTATCGGATCTTCGTCCGGTTTCGGTAGGATATATTTATTGCCGTACACGTGTTTCCGGGTTTTGTGAACTTTAACGTGATTCGACAAGCCGGAAGGATGGACAAAGGTCTTAGGGCAAAAGGAACATTTGTACTCCTTGATGCCTTGGTGTAATTTCATATGTGCCTCGAGGGAATTTTGATGTACGAAGATTTTACCACATTTCTCGCATTGAATATCTGTAAGAATCAAAATATCTCTCTTAATACTTTGCACAATCGACAAATCAATCGCCAAGCGTTATTGAGAATGCTAAATCAACGGAGGTAAACCTTTATTCTTTTTGACGCAATGCTGCGTCAGTTGGTGCAGTTTCAGTGAATGATAATTGGACAAACACTTGCCGCAGTCCCCACACTTGAACTGTTCTTGACTGTGCTTGGATTTCCTATGATACGCCAGGCCCCAGCTTGTAGGAAAGTCTAAATTACATTCATTACACTTGTACATGTGCACAACGTCGGAATGTTTCAATCGTCGATGTAGCACTGTAGAAAAGAAATGCGGAATCTAAATAACATTATCCTAAAAACATCTATTGGATATATTATTTATTTTCAAATGCGGAATGCGCAAGCAAAACCACTAAATATTGTACATATTACTGTCTTGAAATTATATAGGAAAATAAATATGTAATTTCATTTCAGATGCAAGGAGAATGCGGATGCAAAATGGACGGGAATGAAGATGGTTGCTCTTAATAATTCCCAACGAATGTGACAAGATTTCATACCCAGGTAAGTCCAATGTAAATACGATTTTCCACAATGTTCACATAAGAAATGTTTAACCACCGGATAATTGTCTTTTTCGGCGCCATCTTTGTACAAACCATGCGTAGTTTTATGTGTTGTACATCTGTAAACATACGTACATAATATTCGGCGTTCATATACAGCGGTCGAATGGCGGCGATGGCGAACTTACCTGGAGTAAGAAGAGAAATGTGCTTTGCATATATGACACATGTACGGTGTTTGTCCGGTATGTGCTGTACGATGTTCATTCAATGCCAACGGACTACTAAAACATTTCTCACAAAACTCACAACGGAACACTTTGTCCGTACTGATGATCTCGATACATTTCTCGTTAGCATGTTTGCACGCCTGATGTAGATTGGCATTCTGTTGATCGGCAAATGTTTCCTTGCACACTTTACACACATGAACGTCATTCACGACAGGATTCGATTCGTGCGTTAGCAAATGTTTTCGCAACCGACTCAGACGATTCAGATTTTTCCCGCAAATGTGACACTGATATGGTTTTGTCTCCATGTGACTAACTTCGTGTTCTTTCAATGTTTGTCTGTCCAGAAATGATTTGTTGCACGTTTCGCACTTATGATTCCGTTCACCTGTATGTACTTTTTTATGATTATTCAATGCAGACCGAATACTAAACGTTTTATCACACAATCCGCACGCAAAAACTTGACGTGATTCATGAATGAAATTGACATGATCGAATAACTCGTTCTCTACTTCGAAGGAAATATTACAAATGGAACAATATAAAGGCCGGGCGTCTTTCAAATGGAACTGTCTGTGAAAATTTAACCGAACTTTAGTAGGAAATGCCTGGTTGCATACCTCACAGTGGAGTGTTTTATTTAATGTACTCTTTGCAGCGCATGTGTGTTTATGTAACTGAAATTGTGTAGCGTACTTTTTCAAACAAATCTGACACTTATATCGTCGATGTCTCCTATTCCCTTCTGAATCAAAATATCTTTTGTGATCGGTTTGAATATGTACGGACAGTGAAGAAGAATTTGTAAAGCCTAAATCACAAAACGCGCATGCGTACAAGCCGTGAATGTTGTGTTCTTTTAAGCTGTGTGAAACGGCTTCCGATAGTTTATCTATAATCAGGTCGCACAGTCGGCATGTTAACGAGTCTTTTTCGGTTTTACTCTCTGCTGTGTTTATATCTAGATATTCTACTTCGTAATTAGTACTATCCGATGTGTCTGGTTCTGTTTTAACAATTTTTGTCGTTGGTTCGTACGCGACTGGTTCAGCAGCGGGCGAACTTAAAAATTCGGATATAAATTCCGAAACGCTATTTTCTTTTACACTGTCATTTGCTGTTTCCGTAGTCCTAGAACAAATAAAAACACTGACCGTGATGTAACAATAATTTAAACTGTTTAAAATGTAGCATAGCAGACTTATAAAGTGCGAGTATTGGGTATGATTTGTGTACAATATAATTTATGTACATGTATTGTCACTAGGACATATTTCATATATACTTTGAAAAAAACAGTATTTCAATGCAGGTACTTACTTGAATTTCAAACGTAACACTTTGTCAGCTTCAGTCACTACTTGAACAAATTCATGAAACGTTTTAACACGATTCACACAACTATCACACAACTGTTGAGGTAATCCATCCTCGCGCACTACCTTCACGGGTAAGGAGCCATTAATTTTCTCTTCTAGTTTGTCATTGACACTATTTTCACTATAAATAAGCACTTTATTCACACCGACCAAGTTCCCTGCACATAATCTGCACAAATCTGTCATAGATTCTTCGCTATAATCGTGAATTTCACGTAATTTTGACTCAATATCCATATAATTATAACTCTGATCATTTTGCATATCTTTCGCAGTGCCATCTGTACTTAAAACACTTGACAACTCTACCGCACTCTGTGTTCCGGCACCCGTATCAACTTTATCCTGATTTGGCTCACTAGTTTTTGCAACAGAATTCGTTTCGATTAGTTGATAATCTTCTGTCATAAGCACTGACTCGTCCGCACCATATAAAGTAATACCTTGATTACTTTCTTCTGTTTTGATATTTGTTGCTTGTTCGTAGACAGCTGATTCGAATAAATTGTCATTCAGTTCCGTGCTAAACTCATTTGTTTGTTCTTGATTTAGAACCATAAGAGATGTATCTAGATTTTGTACTTCCTTATATACATTGTAATGTTCACTACTATCCTCGTTAATAACATACGGACTATTATTTTCACATTTTACAACGGTGTTTGTGATCTGTGAGCTATTTTTGTCTAACAAATTAATTTCATACACCGGCTTATCATCAGTTAAATCATTAGCATTATCTAAAAATAACACAGTTACTCACTGTCACACATAATAACAATCACAACTCACCATTAACGAAATGTTCCTTTAGATAATCATGTAAATTATCATTATCCGTAATACTAGTGAAACCGGTTGAAAAATTTTCAGTAGACAAGCAAACATTATGTTCTTTAAGAATTTTCGACTGAACTTCTACAAATGGTTCATTTTCATTTACAGTTACAATAATGTTTTCGCCAGTCGGTTTCACTACTGATATTTTCATATTTTGTGCCATATTCCTAAAAAAAAATATGGGAAGGTATAAGAAGATGAAATAATAGTCTACCCACTTACCGTAAGGAATATAAAGAACACAATTTTAAATCTCAAATTCCCTACACACATGTACAGTTATATATAAACATGAAAACTACACTTACCTCTAATACTTTAATTCATCTTACTAATCTTATATCCACGTTATTTAATCTGTTAAAATATATTAACACAATTCCGGATTGGCTTATTTCACTGTTGTCAACTGCAAACATATAAAATGAAATATTCCGAAAATTGTCGCATATGAGAGATTCCAAAACTGTTAGTTGTAGTCCACTATTAACATTACATACTTACTATGTGCTTTTTTCAATTATTGTTTTGTGGTCGCTGGTCTTTCGTAATCTGCAACAGTGGTTACCAACTTATGTTTTTATTTTCCACGTGCTACCAAGTTTGACAGATCTTAAAAATTCTTTCATAAGTTCAAATATTTCTTGTAGTGTTATTCTAATAAAATAGTGCAATATAATATTTAAATCACTCCAAAATGGTAAATATATCAGACAGTTTGCTAAACAATATAGATGAATTAGGTTAAGTCGTATTTGACACAAGATGCTAAGTATGGTTTTTGTTAATTTCTAGCCGAAAAGTAGAAAGTTTATAGATCGTAAGAATGCTGTGACATTTCATCTGGTGCACAGAAGTCAACAAGATCCACTGACAGCGGATGAGAGGGCTCCACAAAGAGTTTTATTGCCTGTTTCTGGCAAATCAAAGGTACGTTCTACATATTTACTTACACTTGCTAAGACCAATACTATTTATTTCTTAATGTCAGGTTGAAAATGAAAAGCAAATAGAGGAACAACAAAAGTGGGGTATATTCTTTGATGATGATTACAATTATTTGCAACATTTACGTGATGCAAACAAAATCGAAGTCGACTGGGAAAAAGTGGAACGCATCGAAGCACCAGCGCCACCGCCGAAATTGAATCTTCCCAGTTCAGTGTTTGCTTCAAAAGTGGAAGAAGATGTCGGGTTGCTTAACAAGGCCGCACCACATACTGGTAAAATTATTTCTATAAATACATATTAATCTTAGTCGGCTGAGAGAGTGTTTCTGTAATGAAATTGATATATACAGGACCGAGGTTGGATCTGGATCCGGATGTTGTGGCTGCTATGGACGAGGATTTTGATTATGATGATCCAGATAATCAGTTGGAAGATAATTTCATAGAACTTGCGAATGCTGAAGGTGCATCGGATGATGAAGAATGTTCAGATATTGGTTCAGACTTTGGTTCTGATTATTCCGACGAGGAGCAAGATGAAGTGGCCAGTTTGAATGGACCACAATTCACGTTTGCAGATGAAGAAACCAAGTCACGGTTCACAGAATATTCAATGAGTAGCTCCGTTATGCGTCGTAATCAACAGTTGTCACTCCTAGATGACAGATTTGAAAAAGTATTAAACTTATGTTGTTGTCAATACTGAATTACCATGCTTGATTTATTTTTATCATGTTTTGTTTAATTCATACAATCTTTTCACATTGCAGATGTACACGGGTTATGATGAGAATGAAATCGGTGCATTAGACTGTGAAGAGATCGAAGGACATGTAGATCCGAATTCAGACCTACTGCTGCAGTGCGCTGACGAATTCGAACGTGATCAGAAACGTGAACAATTGGAGAAAGATGCTGCAGCTACAAGACTACGGTTAATGCAAGAACAAGCCAGCTCAGACGATGAGAATGAGGATGAATTAATAAAAATGGAAGTAAAAGATAATAAAGAGAAATGGGACTGTGAATCTATTCTATCGACATACTCAAACATTTACAATCATCCGAAACTTATTAGTGAACCGAAGAACAATGTAAGTACTAACGTTCTGTATTCCGCGCACCACTAATCTGCCAATAGTTCAGCGGAAGAAACCGTGTATATGTACAAATATGTATATACATATTTTATTACAATATTGCTAAGAGAAAAAATCTGGTGTGGTCACCACACGACTTTCTTATACACATGTATATCAAAACTCTATTTTAGTAGCATGAAATTTTTAATTGACACATCTGACAGTACAAGATAGT
>JAGJTL010000039.1:705376-720767 GCA_022063505.1 Calosoma granatense
CTGAATAGAGATAGAAGAAAAATGAACAGAATATTTTTTCTTCAGAATATTATTTTCTACAATTTTTGTTTGAAAAATTTTTTTGATATCTCTTTTGGTTTCGAAAATAATTTGAATTTTGGAATTTTAGTATTCAGTAAACTTCCACTTCCGATTTTGCGATTATACTCAAATCTAATCAGCTCTTCAGATAATCAAGAAGCTATTAAATATGAAATTTCATTGCGCTAGCTTTGCTGGTTTTTGAGATAATGAACATACAGACGCACATCCACACACACACACAAACATCATTGCGAAAATAGTCAAAACGTATTCAGAGGACCTCAGAACATGTATTTCCATCATAATCTCACATTCGAAATTTTTCATGATTACATTACTTTCTTTTATACCATGTATAAGAAAGTAAAAACTAATTTGTGACAAATATTCCATTTTTAGAATCACAAAATCAAAATCAACATGAAAACTGGCATGCCCGTCAACGTTTTGGGCACTAATAAACTGACGGCCAAGGCGTTATCGCAGCTGGATGCCGAACAAGACCCGTTACATAACACCGGGCCCAGATCAGTTTGTGCAAAGTCAGTAATATCAACCTTAAGTACTCTGTCCATACGACCTAAAGACGAATCACCCGAACAGAAGAAGGAACGAAAACAGAACTTGAAAGAATACCGCAGGGCACGCAGACTAGAGAAGAAAGCAAATGCAGAAGCATTCAAAGAGGAAGCCAAGCGACAAGTGAAAATAGCGATAAACAACAAAAATAACGTACAAGGTAATCGAATATTGTAAAATGTAAATTTATTTAAACAAATAATAATATAATAGTTATATTGTGGTATATAAAATAAATGTATGTTTTACACTTTTAATTAGTTTTAATTAAGAGAAAACGTCAAATTTTCCCTTTTAACTGATAACAGTTCTGTCAATTTATACAAATGAAATCATTTTGAAGCCTTGAACTTTTGTTTTTTATTGATTAAAAATCACTGATCTTGAAAAATATCTCATTGCAATTTTTCCATGCATTTTTCAAAGTTTATCACCGATTATCTCCAAGTCATTTATCACTGTCAAAATAATTTTATTTAAATTTTTTAACATTTCTGTGCAATTATAGGTCACAGATCATTAGCTGACGACATATGGGATGATTGATAAAAATTTGCACTATTCATGTAAACTCAACATTTTTTTCGTATGGTTCGATACCATTTTTCAAGGATAAAAAAAATTTTATTGATAAAAATTATTGACCTTTGACAGTTTTTTAATTTTAAACCGGATTTAAATTCAAATTCACCCTTCAATATAAAACAGAAATCCCGAAATTATTGCAATGTGCATTTCTAAAAATGTTATCATATTCAATAATTTACATAAATAAATGCCATTTTTCATTTTTTATCACTTATTTCCTTGTAAACCAATTGCTTTTATCGCGTAAAACTTGTTTGTTTCAGTCATTTTCAAAGAATTATCAGTAATTTTTATTGTTTATTTCTATAATTAATAGAAATATATCAATCTGAAATTGTCACTTACAATATTTATTCTGTAGAAATACATTAGTCATAAATGTAATTTCTACCGTAAACATCGATCATTAATATTGTTCAAGGATAAGTCAAAGAAGATTTACAGTCTCCAAAATGCATTCAATTTATTTTCGAATAGATTTTTTCAATCTTGCCTCGTGATATGTCAGTTGCAGGTGACATGTGTCAAAATGTATATGACGCACGTCCATTATACCGTTGCTCTGACATTTTATATCTCGTCTGCCGTCTAGCGGTATAAATGTAAACTAACAATAACGTGGTGTGCAAAGTGTTGTTGCACTCGTGTACTCGGCTATATGGCTGGTTAGTACGGTGGACGTACGTCTTTGCTCACTGTGTACGGTGTATAGTGCTAGTATACAAAACCTGATGGAGTGCGGACAAGTCGATTATTGCTGTCCGAACTTGTACAGAGTATGGACGTAGTTAGAAAATGTTCAAAGTTTTATTGTTACACGAAACGATATACAATAGACATTTTTACTATACATTTCGAGTGCGTTAAATGATTAGAACATATCGCTAGCCGGGCTTAAGCTAGCTAAAATTTGACATTCACTGTCTGTAACGGAAACAAATTGAAAACATCGGCATTTTTATTTGTTGTTGTGGTTAAAAATCTTCAAGATGTGGTGTTTAGTAAAATTACCGAATTCTGTGATACTAGAAGTACGTGTTGATCCTAAAGCCATTGGACAAGAATGTTTAGAGAAGGTAAGAATCGCATTTTCATACACACACACACACACACACGAAGTATTTTGCGTGAAAATATAACGGTTCTGAACTCGGATAACCTACATACAATTCAGCTTTGCCTGCATATACCTGTTTGACTCTATGTACCTAGTGCGATTGTGTTTTATTGTGTTATTTGATACGGTGTGTTTACATTCGCGAAGATAATGTTTATTCAACAAACATACAAAGTGATTTAATCTATAATAATAATTTAATTTCAATTCGGACTTGCAAGCAATTAATACGAGTGGCAGATGAAACTTGATATTTGCCATAAGAATATGTAGTAAACGCAGATAGTATCTTGTAGAAATAATTGAGAAAGGTCATTTTCTTACGAATAATAATACAGTAATATTTTACAATGAACCGTTTATATACATTTACTTAAATTATACATATATCAGTAGAATACTTTAGACATTTCAGTTAAAAGTGAAAATTACATTTTCTGTTTTATATCCATATGTATACAAGTGTTCGAGGTCTGCCTAGTAACAGTTCTCAAAATACCTTTTTGTATGTTGTCCTGGACACATTTATAAATACCATTTTAATGATGCATATTGATTTGCTGTGTATTTATTTATCATGAATTTATTGTTGTTACGTTTGAATTAACAATATATTAATATACATTTACATGCAATAATCTAGAATTACTAATTATATAAACATTCACGGTGACTGCTCATAATTCGTTGTTAAAAATAATTATGAACATACATACATATATCTACAGTTACATAAAAATGTAGATCATAAAATATCCAACGTTATATTATTTTTTAAAGATATATGAGGCTATAACAAAGTTTAGTATAGGATATTAAAAATAACTTCTATATGAAAAAAGTTCCTGCACGAAAAAAAGAATTTTTTTTATGAAATATTGTAAGCCGGTTGAGTTTTTTAAAGAAAGTATAAAACGTTTATACGTATTAGGAGAAAATGCGGGATAAATTTACCTAAACACAATTATTATAAACAAAGATTATATTTAATGTAACAATGTAATAAGATTAGATTTAGTATATATTCAACTTTTAACTCGGCTTAACTTTAACTGTATGTAATATTCTCATTTTAATCTTGGGTTAAAATATAACTCCCCTCTTCGTTCTTCGTGTAATTTCGGCTAAAAACGGTTAAATTGTCTGCTCGAATATTAGATGCACGAAGTTGGATTGTTTCCGAATTTTTTTTTCTTTGCTAAATCCAATTTTCAACGTAATTGTCAAATCACTTTTCAACGCGTTTATCTTTTGTTCTGACTTGAACGTACCTTCCAACGTCATTTCCCTGTGCGTAAGTTAAATATCTGTCGTAACGCACCACCCCTTAATGGCGACATATATTTCAAGTAGAAATCACCCCCTGCGTCCGCCTCTTTTACCCTCGTTCCAGCGTGTCTAATAATCCATTTTCTTCGTCTACTAACACCACCACCACCACCACTACTACTACTACTACTACTACTAGTACCCCCGGGTAGTGCTTGATTAAATTCCCACACCCGCCCCTGCCACCACCGTACTCATGGTTCTTCGTAACGCCTACCTCATTCCAGAAAAACCGGCAATAAATTCCTCCAGGAACACCCGTGCCTCGTTTTTAGCATTCGCTATATACTCGTGTTCTCACATCCGCCTCCGTATACGTCCCTCCCGACGCCGCAACGCGTCGGGGGCAAAAAAAAATTAACGCCTCCATTATAAAAGGCATATTATATTATCATGTTAATCAATCTGTGGCATGCTGCACCCGGCGCCGCCTCCGCCGTTCCTCGAAAATATTCATTTGTTTAATGGGAAACGACCAGTACACGGGAGATTACAGACACGCGGTACTAGTTACGACTTACGCACACCGCTAAATTAATTTCAACCCTTTAATATTTCAACGAGAATGTTTTAACCAACACACACACTTGCACACTTGACGATAGTCGTAAATTTGTTTGAAGAAAATTTAAGCATCCACGGAATGAATGACGTTTAAAGTTTTCTTCTTCTCCGGCGTTTAGTTTCTAATTGCCATCGCACCCGTTGTACTGGCGCTGGTGTAATGGACTGTATATGACAGGCACGTGTGTGTGTGTGTGTGTATCTTCTAGGCCTTGGTCTATACGAACGTTTGCTGCATTTTAATCAACTAACGCTGGTTGTTGTATTGATAGGGTATTGTTATGATAGGTTGGTTCGATTACGAATTGTTTTGATCGGAAATGTTTGAAGTTTATCGACCTTCTTCTCAAGTATGTGTATGAATGTAGTTTATTGCATTTTATATATCTGTATTGTATGTATGTATGTCTGTATTCTTTTTAGAGTTTAAAGAATGTGCTTGTATTTTGTTATAAAAGTAAACAAGCACCTTGACAAGTTACCTTAATTGAAACATGTTAAGGTGACATTCTTTAGGTTACGTGACAAATGTACTTTTTCAACATTTTGTTGTCATAATTATTGTTTCTGTTGCAGTAAAATAATTTTTTTTTAAGTGATATAATTAAAAAAATTGTATATAATCAATTGTGTTCTATATTTTTGTATTAATAGTTTCTGATAATCCTAAGTAATTCGTACATGATCCTTGCAAAAAAATCGCCTTTAGGTTAGATAGCATTAATATGTTTTGGATAATCTGGACGAGATATTCGATAACGATAATATTTAAGAGGTCAGTATACGTAGTGACCACAGGGTCACACACACACAAACACACTCACACTGTGTATGTGTGCGTGTGTATACAAGACCATGGTCAAGTTATTACAAGATTCTCTGCGTTTCCATGGAAACTAGCGAATATATTGTGGACATTACATATCTTGACTGGCGAACCTTATCAAGCGGATAATTGAAACGTTTTCAAAATATCCATGCCCGCACAAGTAATACTAGCCCAACGAGATAAAAGATTAGTATCTTATATAATTCGGAAATTGTGACCAGAAGCAGAAATCGCTGTGATGTCATTAAAAAAGTAATTAAGCAAATTCCTCATTGATAAGGTTCAATGAATTAAAGAATTCTTTGAAGTGCAATTAGATATTTATAAATCATTTTAATGTGATTATGGAAATTAGTATTTTATAATCATATCGCTGCCCCCCTGCACCACCTTTTCGTTTTCTTTTTGAATAAAAGTTTTCTTCGAAATATGAATTATTAATGAAATTTTCAGGAAAATTTGCAATTAATTTTATTATAACAGTATTTGACTTTAATTTAAATTTTTTAAATTCATGTTTAATTTTTCGTTTGTATATTTTTAATTTTTAATATTGTAATGTGTTTTAATTTAAATTTCAATCATTGTTCACAAAATGGTGGATTTTTTTTTGTTTTTTCCGCAATATTAATAACTTGAGTTATTCCCTTGCAGTGGTAACACGTTTTTTTTTCTTTTGTTTTCAAGGACCGTTTGTCACACAGAATTCATTTGTTCCAATATGTTGCACTCACGGATCCGAGTAGGCCGTTTATTTTTTCCTGAATGCGATTGTTTTTTTTTCTGTATATATATTTTTTTTCGTAGAATAATGAAATATTGTAGAACACATTTACCTGTGCTATAATTGAAACTGACAACCCTCCCTTTCCCCGCTTGCTTTTGTATAAAAGACATTTGCATAATTTGTTATAAAGCACCGTTTTCAACAGTGAAATATGTATCTAAATAATTAAATTTCTCCGGACTCAAAAAGTATTCTAATTTAACATTTCTATCGTGTTATATGAGAAATATTAAAAATTATCTATATACTTGTTTTTGACAGTAGCTTTGTTTACACAAAATAAGTATTTTAAAAAGAGTGTATTCTATTATATAAATTGTGTAATTAAATATTAAAAATCAAAAACCTATATATAGTGACTACACAAGAATATTTTTGAAAATCAATAATTATTAGTAAGCTATTGGTTAATACTAATTAATTTATAAACTATGCTAATTTGTGATTCCTATTTGTCATTTTGCCTAAAGCATATAATAATTACTATGATTGACGCGTTAATTCTATGTTATTCAGCAATGCATTAATAATTATTTTTCCGCATATACATTTCCAATAGTGCTACATTTCGTTATCAAAACACGAATGCTTCAAAAAACATTATTCATGCAAATAACTATTTTTTATTACATTGTTATATCTATATTTATGACACAGTGTAAAATGTTTTTCACAGAAATTTTAAGCGTACTTAATGATATCGTTTGCACTATGTACTAAATTTTGTCTCATTTTTAAAAAAGGAGTTAATTTTTTACGACCTATCGTAAAAATCACACACTAAAAATATATATCACTTCGGTTTCAAAATTTATATCGTCACGTGGGGATTATTTTTAAAATATTATTCAGTATACCATCATTTATGTTTCAATTTATATTTGAAAAAGATATTTTTAATACTGCACGATTGTTTTTGTTAACAATAACAGTTGTATCGCCCAAAAAAGTCTTGCTTATGAATGTACAACTGTTTTGCTATAATCTCATCCAAAGTTTTATCTATCAACAAAGTCTTGTTCACGATTGCTTCGCTGTAGTTATTATCGTATAAACTGTTTACATTTATCTCTCGAATTCAGAGCCTACTGGATTCTATATTCAATTGTGCGTTTCTCTCGTATATATCTATAGAAATTCACGTACACTTGAAATGCAGAGGATTACATTAAGGCGCAACCATATTCCCTTGGTAAAAACACAATACGCGGCCCTTGTCCGTCCCTAAAGCCCAGTTTAAGCCTTCGGAGACAAGCTTATCTTACATACACACACACATATGCGCGCACGCGCACTACAGTTAGTTTTCTCCCAAAATATTCACAGAAATATACTGTCTTATCTCTACGTTGTAATATTTATTTTTTTCGCCGCCTCGTCTTATACATTTCGTGACTGCATTAAAATCTACACTCGCTGCGATCGTAGTTGCCTTTGGTGCACGTGAGACTCGACACGACGGCACTGTATCTCTTGGTAGGCCATGAAAATTGTTACGCAAACGTTCAATTGTTACTCTATTTAGTACAATGTTCAATATATTTTATACATATTATGTTAAACTTGAAAGATATTTCTTCCCCTTTATGTATGCATGTTTTACAAGATGTAAGCTACCTAACAGCAATATCACTGAGATTCCTCGGTGAAATCGCATTTACCACCGTAAAGAGAGGCCGTGGTTGTGTCTGATGTAGTTTCAACACAACAAACAGCATAATTTTAAACTCATTAGCCGGTTCGGTTGCCGGCAAGGAGAAAGTCATATCTCGTTGTCACTGATTCACGTCAGCATGTATAAATTTAATATACTTAAATACCACAATATATACGATAACATATTCCATCTATGCGAGAGTAAAATTGTACTAAGATATTATATGTATTAGATGCTATTAACATCAAGCAATATCAGAATAGCAACGCAAAAGTGTGACTTAGATAAGCAAAAAAGTGTGCAAAATATATTTGCTTGCAAAAATATTTAATATTCGCCACGTTTGAAATTGCTAATTAAGTTTAATTTACTGTTTACCTGTTGATGATAAACACGGTACAGGTAACACATACAATGAGTGTGTGCCCGTTCAAAGTCCAACCGATACCACTCAGTTCATAGTCCAACTGTGTGCTAAAGTCCGTTTACACATAGCTATATTATCAAAGGCCAGCTACCTGTCTCGCTTACCTTGGTGCCACAGTAATGCATTCATACATACATATCTAGATAGCATCCATACATACCTGCTATATTATATCTTGTGCCTGTAGCAAACATGTATTCATTCAGACAAGTTTTTAAAATATGTACAACACATTACATACAAGTTTGAACGCAACGAAATTATTATTTAGTTGTATACTTCGAATTTATTTGAGCTGTAATAATATAATTTTATTTTCAGACTGCCGTGTGTACACATTTGAATACACATAATTGTGGGTCTTACCTTTACGAAAATCAACTCGGCAGTTAATGTGTTAATATTGTCAATTTCAAACGCTACACAATCCGTGTTAACACAACTCTTGTCTAAAAATACATGTACATATTGCTAAAGAAATGGTTATTAGCGCTGTTGGTTTTTGACCAAACAATTATCTCACCACACACAGAAAAATATCTGTTACCCGGGTATTCGTTGGTTAATTTAAACAATTACCCATTGTACCGTGGTTAACACAAATTGAAAACGTACGTTTTGTTTTCGCCGTATTCTCTCTGACATTTAATTTCGTAAAAACAATCTAAATGCGAGCATTGAAACCACAATATCAGGCAGGCTGTAATTCTGTGCTGTCATTCGTTTGTTTGTGTTGATTTTAACATATCAATGCCCGGTTTCTCAGTCGAGGTTCAACTTAACTCTGGAATCAAAACGAACAATATCGAAGCGAAACCTGTTAAATAACATTACTGTTACTAGAACGATTCGATATTGTTCGTTTTGATTCGAAAGTTAAATTAAACCTCGACGGATAAACCGAGCATTAGTTAAATACACTTTATACAAAACATGTACACCCCAGTTATATTGTATTTTATAAGCATTTAGATTTTTCCACACTTGTTTTTTGACACTATTCAATTTATAAAATACATAATATAGTATGTATATTATGCGTGTGGTTCAAGGTTGCATATATAGTGACGAATATATTAAAACATATTAACATGCAAAGTTACCTGATCGATACTGTAAAGAATGCATTGAATATAAAATGTAATATAGTATTTTACTTATCTTAACATTATTTTTACAAAACCTTATAAATATATGTATAGATATAAAGTATATGTGGGTTTAAGCACAAAATAAGTACCACATATAAACTTGTACGAACAGTCTGGAGTAAAGTTTAAAATAATCTTACCAAGAAAAGTTAAAAATACTTGACTTCAAAACTTGTGCTCTCATTTCAAGGGGAAAAAATGTATGAACCAAATTTCTCTTACAGTTCTTCCCTGACCTAATGGACTCTTTATTGAAGTAATCCTAGTTCTGTTTATAAATTACATACATACACACATATATTATATAGATAAAACATTCTTATGATATTTCGTAAATAAAAATGATTCTATATTTATATCATTTCCATATTTAGAAAAATAAAACCCAGACACAAAGAAACATTTATATAGAATATAATAATATTTACACACACACACACATGCATACTGTATGTATGTATACGGTATGTTGCAATAATGACACATCCAGTTCCCTGTGTAAAGTATGCCGTTGGGGACGATGCCAACGCCGCGACGCCGACGCCTCTTCCGGCCGATGCCAAATCTCCGCACACACCTACATATATATTTCTCAGTGAGTTGTCCATCCGTAAGAAGCGTGTTGTTCACGTGAACGTGCGAAGCGTCCCGACGCTCTGCGTCGAAAATGATCTAATGGAATAACCGTGTACACTTCTAGCTTTAGGCGTCGAAGTTTCGCAGAAAGATTGTTAAAGAAAGTATATACCTTCATCTCCTAGCAGAGTATGTAGGTAGTTACGCTACAGGCTTGAGTAGAACTGTACATATATCTCGGAAAGCTATCGTCAGGTTAATAAATGACTACGGTGCCACCAGGGTAGGTCTAAGTGCCTTTATATAAACCATCTTGGTTCCTATACTCCATAAGAGAAAAATTTTTGCCACACAATTCCATATTTATTCTGTAGTATCAAGTAAAAATATTTATACACCCGCAGGGGTCTTTGAAATTTTGATAATGTGCCTATTTTGATGTATAAAAATCTTAACTTTGTTAACATAAGGAGTCGCTGGCGCCACGCGTATATTAGGTACATAACATACAATTTAAATATGAATTTGTATATAATAGAATACACACGGTAGCAAAGACCCAATATGGTGTGTATCCACATGTATACACACGGCAGTCAAAGTGCTAAAAATGTTTAAATATTCTATGATGTGAATCCACTCTCGGTGTATCATTCTACTTCTCGTCCATAGCTCTCTGTTCATCTATATGTATGTATATCATAACTCTCAGTGTAAGCTATACACGGTATGTTTATTCCCAAAGTTAACTCCTCCTGTTCTTCCTCCTCCTGTCCCGGCTTTGCTGCCTCCTCCTCCTGTTCTTCCTCCTCCCCCTGCTCTGCTGCCTCCTGCTCTTCCCTTCCTCCTTCTATTGCTCTGCCGCCTCCATATGGCCGTTGCTTTTACTTTACACAGAGTTATGACATATTCGTAAATTATTCATCATAATCCCGGCCCATCCACTCGTTTAACCGAACACAAACTTCTCGGCAAAATATCAAAAATAGATTTTCTGCCACATTTCATCTGGGCCCGTCTTTCCTGCACCATATCTTTACTGCCACATTTTCATCGTCGTTTCTCTTCCTTGTTCTCCGCTGCTCGGATGCGAAAATAGCAAGAAGATAGCCGCCGGCAACAATAATGTGTGTCAAGATTTATATCAGTGCTTCCAATTCAACTAGTTCACAATGTGTCAACATTTCATACTATAATATATTTAATATATACTCACTTATAATAGATCCCGCGGGAATTCAACCTAAAGGGATTTCCTTCAAATTGGTCATTTGAGAATACATCTATGGGATTTAGTGTTCTTATCAGTATAACCCGCAAGGATGCGGTGAAATACGAAATAGGTCCTGAAATTAGTGTATTGAGATTGTATCTATGGGAATTAGTTTCATTGTGATATGTCTGTATATGTTTGGAAATTACACTTCATGCTCCTACATTTGGCGAATGTACGTATATTTGGCAACGACGAGTCCGTGTTTGTATAGGCCTAAATAAGATTGGTTTGCTAGTATTTTCAAACTTATTTATATGTAAATCTGAGCCGCTTAGAAGAAAGCGTTACGATGTTCTCATTTTGATTCGCATGACGCTCTGAAGGGGAGGAGGATTTGCCCCACAAGGGACGACACTGACAGTAATACGCTTATATAATAAATGTCCATATGTCATGAAAAAAGTACGTTTCTACAGATCACGTATCAAACTACAGTATTATGTATATACATATGTACTAATAGTTTATAAATATCCATATACGAGTATATACATACAAATAAAAAATGTATTTACTTAAAAATTAACCACCTGTATAAAGTGACCATAAACATATTTACACTGCTATGAGGATTTTTGTTTTCAGAAGTATTTTGCAAATTTTGTTGTTATGTATTAAATCAACTAGCCAATTACTGTAATAGCCATTTCACTTAATAACGTAACACGAATGTATCATTATGTCTCGTGTATTGTATCGATTATTTCGTGGACTTTGAACACTAAGCAATTTTTTAATTCCATTCTGTGTCATGAAAAAAAAAACTGGACTTTGTACCACGGAACCTTGACCGTTTCAGGCGTGAACAATTTTAATTATACAGCCGAAATATCTTCACATCTAGTAGATAATTAGAAATTATCTTAAACGCGAGATAAAACATGAAGAATATCTTTCCGAGTGTTTAATTACATCAAAAGTAAATAATTATTACTTACGTAAATATAACTATTTGATGATTAAAAATTTAATAAGTTATATAGAATTTTATCTTATTGAAATCTAGTTGCCAAGGACTTTTATAAATCGGTTTGATTTGAAGTTTTTCATAGTTTTTAGCTCGTCGACCTCGTGTCAAAGAGCTATAGTGTTCGGTATGATATCTGTAGTATGTTCCGATTTCATTATTGTTAATTAACGATTTATCTTTGTTCTTAGTTTGGGTAAAAAACATTATTTCGCTCCCCAGTTAAACGCACAAAAAAATTATATAGCCTGTCGAGTTATAATTCACTTTTTCTCTTAAGTTTTTATTGGCTAATCCACGTCGATATATCGACAGAGCTAATTCTTCGATTCCACTGTTCCATTGGGATATATTCCTGGTGATTTTTAACAACTCACGTTCGCCCCGGTCCGTTGGGGATTTGAACCAGAAAAATAGCGTGCCATTCATGTGTTACAAATGACCGGGAAATTTGTCACCGCGCGAAAACACTCGACCAAAGCCGATGTGCTTTGTTTTACCGGTTCAGCAGCAGACCGACAATGAATCGGTAGACATTTATTTCAAAGTAAAACCGAACGCCTTGCACAGATATATATATTCACAAATGAACGATTGATTGCAAGAGTAAAGTGGGGCAGGATTTTAAATAATTTCAAATACACTATGTGCAAATTTACAGTCCATCATAATGATGTAGATTTTTATTCGTTAGAATGAAAGAGCCGATTACATGGTTATGGTAGCTGTAGTTTTCTTATTATACATTTGCTATTGTACCGTGGCCATTTTGTATATTTCAGTGTTCAATTTTCTCTCTAACACCCTGTTTGTTCGCTCGCAGCACCGTAGAAAGATGCACGCAAATGAGTTTTATTTGTGTTTTGCAAATTTGCAAACCTCTGCCAGTCTATGCAGGTTCGTTAACGACCTGCCAGAAGAAGTAAAGAAAGGAATGGTGAGGGATGGTGGAGGGGTAGTGGTTTGGTATTTGTGTTGTTTGTTATAATAGAACATTTTCATTGGCTCTGGGAACCGGTGATGGTGAATTTGCTGTTTCTTCTTGTATTGTAAGCTAATATACCACAAGTCAATTGTACTTTGTACCTTACACAACAAACAAATGTTACAGGTCCGTAATTAGAATGAATTGTGTAACTGGCACTAAATATATCTTGGCCACTAAAACACTCGTACCTGCAGCTAAATGTTTCGTATACACGCTTATATATCTTGTATTGTTGAACATTCATATTTTATTCAGCAAGTGAAGGTGTAGTATGAGAGATAGAAGTTGAAATAAGTTAAATTACAATATGTACAATCATTGTTTTGGTAAAAATGGACTTTAACCAGTATAACCTTGTCCTTTACTCGATGCTAATATATTTTGCTAGTTACGTAGATTATACTGTAAGCAGAACGGCAAAAAAATTGCATAGTTTCAGTAAATTAATGTCACTGCGAAATAATATATCAGCGATAGTGATTGCATGCGTGTACCTGCAGACAGACATTCAGTAATTCTTGTAATCAGCAAGAAAATATGGAAAAATACACGACATAGTTTCCTTTGTCTCATATAATGATGTATTATTTTTCAATATACGGTCATTTTGTTACTATTTATGTAAGTATATCAGTTTGTAATATTACCAGTACAAGTTCATCTTATTCTATTGTATGATTCGTAGGTCTATGTCAACATCTTTTATTTCGTGAAGGGAATTTTTCTTTGTATATTTTTCAATTTCATTCCCTTCGCCATGGAGGCGATAGCTATTTTTATATGATCATGTTTTATGTTCTAAAAAACTTTCATCTTCGAACTCTTCTCCCGCTATTCTGTATATACATACACATATATGTATATATAGTGTAGCTTATTTATTTCCCAGTTCTTCGTGGTTCTTTTATTCACCGTCAATTTCATTTTTCCATCAGCTACCACCGTCCTGAAAACGTTTTCAAAATCCCATCAAAAAAGCCTTTTATATCAGCCAAGTAACCAGGTGTCACGGCTTACTTCCTTCCATGCACACACACACACACACACTCACAGGTCGCAGTGCGTCGCCACCGTCGTTCCATCATTGACGAAATACTATCCGACATCATCTCCTCCGTTGCTTGGCCAGGAAATAGAAAATTTCAACATCCTCCTCTGGAGGCTTCCATAACAGCTAGTAATACTCCTGCATATAGTCTATATAAAAATCTACATACATACATACATACATACATGAACTGTAGTAGATCGAGAATTTACTTATGCAAATACGCTCTTTAAACGTAGAATCTTCTTTTATATTTGACTGTTGTTTAACTACAAATTTCTTGGCTGAATTATTGTGTAATATACCAACAGTATCAGTATATGAACACAGAATAGTCTTAACTAAATTTATGCCAGTATATAACTGATATATAGACAATATCCCCCACCTCGTAAATACGTGCAGGCAATTTTAACTAGCGCACCATCAATAATTTAAACAACCCATTCTGTAACATTGTATATTCAGTAAAACCCCATGCTCTGAATCACTGTAAACACACAAGACTATTTGTATCATATATCTCGTTACGAGTCGCATATATAAACATTATACGTAGCGAGAATTCAGAGCCCTGTATATTTACCGGGATATACTGCACGCACACACATATTTACATACGCGCTAGTTCAAACAACGCAATCGCCATGAACACCATTATGTCTAATGGGATTTTGTGATTTAATTGTGTGGAAGAGAATTTAGATTATAGCATATGACGGGCGGTAGTCACACTTTATGCACAGTATACTTCGTGGGAATTGGATAATAAAGAATTATAAATTACATTTGTACCAGAAGTTGAAATAAATTATTATGACTAATGGGAATTATAAACGATATTTTCTATTATATGTATTTGAAAATAAACTTTTATCTTGAAATGTTATACAAGTTTTTGAAATTCAAATTACGTTATGTCTTCAGTGTAATGTATTTTAAACGATTCATATTTATTTTTTCAAATTCCCAATACACATCCTATAGTAATATTGTAACTGGAATATATATTTTGGGTTATTTATAGTAATAGCTCAGATTCTTCTACAATCTGATATTGCTCGCAAACTTTTCCTAATGTGATCAACTTTCTTATAACTGCGAGTAAATGTGTAACTTGTGTTCGTTCCATTATTGGTTCTTTGGTTCGGCGGGCGCCCCTCGTACTGCTGCTGGATTGGAAATCTAAACGGTCTACCAATATATGGCTTTGCTCTTTTTAACAACATTTTATTGAAACGATAAATCTTTATTCCCTGGTAGCTAATAACATTTTCCACCATTGATTGAATTTTATTTTCAGTCAATACGCATCGATACTATCGAATGAATTACTGATGGCCCAAAAAGCACAGTAATATGACTTCAGCTGAACAAAATATTCCTATAATGAGATTTTTTTAATTATAAATAAAAATATTCTACAGTCAAAATTAAATTTACTCAAATGAGCGTAGAAAGTA
>JAGJTL010000039.1:730465-762707 GCA_022063505.1 Calosoma granatense
TATATATATATATATATCTGTGAGTACCTGTGTATATTGACCACCTGTCTATGTGGACCATTTATTTAACAAACGTGCTATTTACGTGAGCATTGTATTTTGTCATGTGTACAAATACTAGCTAATATGTTTTTAATGTGTTTTTTTTCTTTTGTTAATACACCTACTCTGATTATCTGTTGTTCCCATTATTCCTTTGAAAGGGTTATTTTATACTTGTGTGTGTGTGTGTTGAAATGGATGTTATATTTCATGTTTCAAAACTTGTCCTTGTATATTTTCTCTTCGCTACCGGCTCAAGGATCAGAATTTCGAAACGATTAATAATCATAATTTAACGATAAAACCCAAGGCTACGGGTCTGGATCAATACATTTGTATTTCGATATATATCTTTTCAATAAATACAAAGTTACAAAACGTTAGTATTCGCTGATGTAGATAGAATTATTATTATTAAATTCACAAAATGTACATCACTGTGTGACAAGCTGGATATATCAATATTGAAAGTGTCATTGGAACATTTCAAATCCACTCCGATACACACACACACACCCACCCCTCTCTCTCTCGCCACTAGTGAGTTTCAATTAACTAGTAACAAGTCAACTGGCAATGATTGCTTTATCCCTTTATGTGCTTAAGCCATTTAGCCGCGCTGAAATGGTTAATAAAAGAGCTATATTTATTCACTTTGCGGGATTCACGGTTCAACGAACATTATCCAGCAGGCTTCGGACATACACAAACACACACATACATACACATGTATAGAATATCCTTCGCCCCACACATATCACATAAACTGACTTTACTATCGCATATATACATACATATATACTAACTTTATCTACATATGTACATACATACATGTGCTACAAGATATGTGTTTACCAATTATTATATGTCATAGCACATATATACATACACACAATTTATATCTATGCATACATACATACATGCGCGTATCAGTTATGTATATGTATACATATATCCGCTGCTACATATGTATGTATGTATGTATAACTCCTGTGATCATTGGCGTATGTACACACATACATACATACATGTACACAGACTGTTACTGATTTGATTCTGTTGGCGACATACTGTCTTGCTGATCTCGCTGACTAACTACTAACCACGCAACGTTCGGCTACTGTTTTTGACACGTTCACATACACAGAAAAACAAATGAATCCACATAGCGGAGAAAAAATACGACCGAAAAACAAAACAAAAACGTGCATCTGTCATTTACAATCGACGATGCTCATTTATTTCATTGTCAAAAACAGAAAAACGAAATAAATTAACGGAAACTTAAACATTGTTATGGCATCTTTTAATGAAATTATTGCCTACTTTTGAGAGAAGTTGTATAGAATACTGTGGACAATAAAATATGATACAAAATGGCGGATACGGACAGTTGTGTCATCTTTGTAGTTCAAGGATTAACATACAGCGCTCCTCTTGCATTCAGAACTGATAAGTTATCAAGTTTGTTTTGATAAATATAACAATATTTACCTTTGATAGCCCGTGTCTAAAGAACGCAAGCAGATGCGTAGTTTCTGTTTATGCCACTGAATTCTACGCACTCTGATTGACCCGCGTCCACCATGTTTTTTATTTAATTCGCCAATTAATACGTTCAATATCTACCAGAGCATAAAATATAAAAGAGAAAAATAAAGATCTGCATTTTAACTAAACTGTATGAACGTTGAAATTATGTATACTGTGTATTTTTGGAAGGGTATCTGTTCTTAAAAACCCTGTTACAGTCTTTAGTTTGTACAATAAAATCCTCAAAACTTTGTCTTGACTGATACAAAGTTTATAACGCCGGAGGACAAAAGGAAGAACCCAGAGAGGAATTCTGATACCAACACTGAATTCTGCATATTCAAGTTAACTTTTTAAACAAATTTTTCCCACGGATAAAATATGTTTTATACACGATGATATTAATATAATTTAATTAAATTCTTGGTAACCTTTAAGGTAACTGTGTCTATGTTCCAATGTTGCATATCATGTACTAATCCATCTCTAAATGCGTGTAACATTAATTATAAATACACAAATTAATTGTATAAATGTTGTTTAGCACATGCAATGTATGATAATTAACACACATGTTCCTCTGAGGACGTTTCAGGACACATTTAATTAGTTGACCAACAATTTCACTAAAAACGCATATTTTTCTGTTCTGAAGGTTAAATAATGAAATACATTTTATTTTAGATGCATTTTCCATTAATTTCTGAAATTTTCTACCTTGAAATTCGTCTCAGATACGCCCCGTGATTTACCTTGTGCCCAAAAAAATATGCTTGCAATAAATAAAACGTAATCTCGTAAAAGGACAATTGATATGCAATATAAAATGCAACGACTACGTGATTATTCTGTCAGAAATCATTGCAAACAGCGGAGAGATTATGTATTATTAAAAAGACACGGATTCGGTCGTATTGAATATGGATGTGGCTGTAGATATTAAATCAGACACGGGTCCCCCTGGAATGTAGACTACCCGTCATACAGGTCTTTTATATCACAATCCAGCTCTCTACACATGCGGATGTGTGTGTGTGCAGTTTGTATTTGATAGTGTGCGTATGGAACTCCATTGTTTAAAGGTAAACAGTCCAAAGTCCAACTCGTGCTCAGCAACCAGTGGCTCTGAACCGGTGGTACTGGTAATTCCCGCTTTCACGTCAGCACTTTAAAATTAACACAATTTATAGCGGGTTTGAACCAGTTTTATCGAAGAATATGATAAACAGTCAGTATTGTTGGTATATTTCAACTGTAAATAGAGTTGTTATGTATTAGTACATAATGTATAATGCTTTTAAAAACAGTATTAATTTTGACAAGAACCAAAATTCAATATAAAATTATTTTTCCTAATGAGTATGTGTTTTTATAATTGAATTGAAAAGAATTTTATTTGCATTGACAATACAATATAATTCATAATGTTAATTCTAATTAGATTAGATTTAAATGGAATATACACTATTATAACATAGATATTATTGTCTTTCTTACTTGTCAAACCACAATAATACGCTGAAACTTCTATACCAAATACTTTTATATTTAAATAATCTTGTACTTCTATTTAAATATGATTCAGTGTAAAAACATACAAATTTAACTAGAAATTATAGTTAACTAAAATTATTTTTCTCAAGAAACACTACGAAAAGAAGCCATATGTTACGAAAATATTTGCAACTTTTGGAAAGTGCCGCGTGTGTACTTGCACGTATACTCCGTGCGTTAAGTACCGCTGATATACAGGCTATCTCTCTCGCTAGCACAGCGGTTCTCACTCGCACGGTACAAAGTCCGTTTCGTGAATCACAGTTGCCTTGCGACGGACACCTGCCTCGTACTTTGGACCCGGCTAAATATACATGTATATGTGTGTCCCGTACAGGCATACACATGTAACCAGCCATATCGCCATAAATAAACTTTCATATATGTATATCTATAATGTTTTATGTAAGTGTGCGCATAGCTATGCATGGATGTGTGTGTGTATGGGCTCCACTTTGAGTATATCATATAAATGTGTAGTTTTTTCCTCATCATCATTAGCAAATTTTTTTACTTAATTTGTCCGAGTTTTTTATTTTTTTGTGACTGACTGACGATTAGACTTTGGACTCCACGTGAAAGGTGTCTGTGCCGGTTGAATTGTATTCGGTTTTTGCACGTTTTTTCACGTTGCATTTCGGTTACTTGGAATCTTTAAGAATTTGTTGGTAATTTCTTGCGTTAAAGTGAATTCGTTACTTTTCCTACATGTGAATTAACTACTAAATTTGACTTCCTTCAGTCTATAATATATAATGGAATTCTGTATTTTTAAAAATTGAATTTGACCCATTAAATTTGTATATTTCATTAGGCTCAAATTTCCTAATAACTTACACATGTGTTACACGAAAAAACTAATTAGAATCAATTTGTTTCTTCACAAAGATTTCGAAATGAAATGAGACAATTAAATAATAATCATTGAAATTAAACTAGTTTGAAAGTTATCCTAACGATGTAATTTGAATTTATAAAATACCGTTAACTATACGAAGTTTGAAAAGCAGTAATATATTTCAACGTTTAGAAATTTCAATAATGCCGTACTACAGACATAAAAAACTGTTTAAGAAAATAAAAATATAGTAAAGTACATTCTTAAGTGCAAAAACTTTAGTTATTAATATATTCTTTTAATTTTACATATTTTTAAATATATTACTTATTATAAAGTTTCGCTACAATTTTGTATGAATTAAGTAAGAATTTTTGCCTTACAGATTCTTCTGTTATGTACGTAACTAGTTTACAATGAATTTATATATTGTTACATATAATCGTTATTGTCACGGTTTTTTCCTCTAAAATTGCACTCGTTCACTGAAATGACTCAAGACATTTTAAATATAGGTAGCAATGCCATGACGTAGCAAGGCATTAAAAATGCCATTTTCCGTCCGCGCTAACTTGGTTTATTGTTTGACAGATTCAATTTTAATTGCGATGTAAGTAATATTAGTCGAAATCACGTTTCCATTGTATGATCAGCAGCTGGATACATGTACATGTATGTGTGTGTGTATGGACTTGTTATTACCGTACACATATAGTAAATGCATGCACATATGTATTTACATAAATAACATAGCCAGAGACGCCAGAGAATCCAGTTGGCTTGGTAACAAGAAAAAATTGAATATAAATGTTGTAATTATAAATACAATTCAGCCAGTTTATTTCTGTATAGTTACATGTTTATAAAACACCATGTATTATCCACTGGGCTAATTAGCTGCAAGATTAAATAATTAAAACACCACCTGTAGTATATCACGGGGAACCATGCGGTCACAATATAAAACAAAATAATTTTATTATCCCCAGCTAGTTTAGTTGGCTCTGAACGCCGTTGTAACACCTACGATTTCTATTTGTAGCAGAAATCAAACATTTGCAATTTGATACTGTGTTTAACCTTGAAAAACAAACTGACACAGTTGCTAATAATAAGTACTACAGTGAATGTATAGTTCATAGTGTACTTCATTTACATTTATATTAGAGTTCAGAATTATAGGAATCATCACTTGTGTACAAACGCAATAAACCCGTAGACCTATTTGACATTGAACAAATATAAACCATTCATGCATTTCTAGCTTTACTAGCTTTTTCAACTAAATTTTTATTTGGAAAAACTACGATATAAAGTTAATTGGAAAAACTCGGTTTTGAAATTAACAAACTAACCTACATGTTTTTGACAGTTGCACTTCAATATGGCGGCCATTTCGCACGCACATAGAGCGCTCGTTGTGGTAATGGTCCGAACTGAAAATTCATATACATCGGTACATGTATAGCATGTATCCGGAGTCTTTTTTTTTGTTCACATTTTCAGTTTTTTACATTAAATTTAATAGGTTTTTGTTTATTCGCATATTTATACAAAATTAATTTATCGAATTATTGATTTCTAACGAGCAGACACAGCACGGATAGTATTAAACATGAAAATTCATTATCAACATTAAATTATTTAACTAATACTGTATATTTAACGTGACATTTTACTCTAAATTAATTATAACATGCATTATATATATATTTTTCTCTTTGTTCATGATATACTTCCACTTGTAGCGAGAATTATTAATAATGAAGTACTTTATTAGCTAACAAATTAGTTTCATGTTACGTTGCGGTCCATTAGGTATTTAAAATATACCGTATTTTTAGCCACACAATTAATTTATATTAATGACACCGTGACACGCAACCCGCATGACTCATGCGCTACGCAGGTTGCTGGTAGCCGCACCTCTAGGCGCACACAACTGTCAAAATACAGCTTCACCAACTGATGCACGGCAAAAGCAAAACGGGATTTATGTCAGAAATTTATCAGTACAGATCGATTGAAAACATTGACTATATTGAATAATGTTTTGACAGTTGTAGCAATATAAATCAACGGAATTTAATAGGACATTTTGAATTTACATATCATTCGACGAAATGTATATATTTTGACATATCTACAGTTGGTATTGCTGCGCAATGGTTTAATTGTGTGAGAAGTGTCAAACGCAATGTGTTAAAAATATTTGAATATTATCTATCTGTACATACTGGAAATTTATTTACATTAATAATCACAAATAAAATTACGTATACTCGTAGTGTTTAAATAAAATTTATTATCTATGAGTGGCCGATGATGTATTACTGTGTTTATTTACACATAGAGATATGCTGAACAAAAATAAATAATTTCATAGTTTATATAAACAGTAGAGAATCGTAAATAGATTTAAATGTCACGTTTTAATTATGTTAATAGAAAATAAAGTATATTAGGAATATTTTCAATGATAAAGTATCTGAAATATATTTCTAGTATGCCCAGGTGAGCAACAGACTGTTTATATGAAGACACAGCTGAGAGATTATAATAGAAATAGTTGTAATACTTGCACAAGCATTAACTCAACTCTGTGTCTAATGGTCTTAAATTAGAAATTATCCTTTAAACACTGTAATTATATTGCAACCATGTACATACATAATTTATAGATACTCTACCTTACTATCCACCTACACAGATTAAAAATAGATACACAAATGTCAACAAGAAGAAGAATCACGCAAACAAAACTACTCCCGACTTATTCAGTATTAAAGTTATACCTCGCAATAAACTATTCATAATAACATCCTACACTTTACCTTGATTCACAACATTTTAACTAGAGGTACAGCTACACATGATGGCCGCCGCTTTTAACCTATAATTTTCTGCTTGTGGCATATTTCTGAATATTCCAAATGCAATGGCGGTCTGTAGTGCAGTGTAGTGTGGTTAACAATTTCTCAAACTACAAGTGTTTAGGCAGCGGAAATGTTCATTTTGTTAATAGATAATTCAGTGCAGTTTGTTTGTGACGTTTACAGTCAGTAATATATCATTTGTCAACGAACAGCAAGAGGAATAGCGGTGCAGTGGGAGCAGTGGGAGGTTAAATGGAGGGGTGAATTAAGGTACTGTCAGCGCGTGAATAATGTCCATGCTCATGCTCATGTGTGTGTGTATGTGTGTGTTGGCAGTACTGTAATTACCAACACGTCCCAGTATATGTATACATAGACAAAGCACTCTAGATTAATTTACTAATTTAGGCAGACAAGGACATTACTGCAGAGAACTATATATAATAATTATTGTTTATCATAGCGGAACCGGAAATGGCTAATCATATTGATAGAACAACACCGCAACACGGGGGCATTGGCTATTTAGATGCAAAAATCAAGAAGCTCTATGGGAATAAATGAAATGACACTTGGATGAAAAATGTTAGAAATTATGGTTGTTTCTATGTAGAATGTTTTGTATATGCTTAAGATATTGTTGAAATATCACTTACTATAAAGTGTTTTCAGTGTTTTATCAAGTGTACATAATCCAGTTCTTAGAACAGTGAAACAGATCAATATGTATGTCAACAGTGCCAAGAGGACCTTCGAGAAAAATTAACTGGCTGTCGTCTTGTATGCTATATATAAACGCACACATACATACATCTCTCGGCTGGCATGTCCACACAAACATAGTGATATATTGTCAGGCACACATATACATCAGTAAGGATTCTTAACATACACGCAATCGTATACATACATATATAAAGTGCCTGTAGCATTGAAAATAATAATTTCATAATAATTAAAATTTGTAAATCCTTTTGGCAATTTGAAAATTAATGTCAAATAAAGAAAGAAACCAATAGCATAAAGTGCAATTACCTAACTAAAATTACAGACTGTTGATATGATAGAAAATGTAGTACTTGGTGTATATACATACATACATACTAGTAGATTCATGTATAACACACACATGTAGAAGGCACTCATAAATACTAATAAACACATCAAACGCACACATGTGTACATATAAAACAACGTAGAACGCATCAAAAGAATCGCAAGTCGGTCGGATTGGCGCCAACACAACACATTTTCAACATTCGTACCCTATTTCACTTGTCATGGATACCCCCCACCACCCGCCGGCCACCCTACTATTGCCCACCCATCAAACCATTCGTCCATGGATAGAAAATCGCTCTGTTTTTCGTATCGAAGGACGTTTGCCCGGCATTTTCAATAAAATCTCACGATAAATTCACCAATTTCCATCGCTACATTACCGTATTCACGTGTCCTTCATTCTTCTTCTTCTTCTTGTTCTTCTTATTTTACTACTAGTAATAACAATACTGTCATCAGGACCCAGTAGACCTAACCCAATTTTATGCTGGCCGCCATTTTGTACCAAGGTTTATTTGCACAAATTAAATGGATTACGTTCATTAAAATGTATATACGCGCTTCAGTTATTATTGCATGAATGGTGGAAAGATTGAAGAATATGATAACAATGTACAAGAATATAATTATTCGCACCGTCCTTGAAACTTGCTGTAAATGAAGCATTTATATTAAAATTAGAAACGTGCGGAGATATTAGTTGTATTGTGAGAAATATCCAAGTATTTCTATAGTCTTTATACGCTCACGTCCAGTGTGAATTTAGCTTTAGTTTTAAAATAAATCACTCATCATATATATAGGTCAGAACATAACTCCAAACTCATTTTTTATTTATATAAAAAATAAAACCGAACGAGAATATCTTATGAGTGTCGTTATATTTATTTCAGTATAAACGACTTAAAAAACAATTTATATTTTGCAAGATGGCCGCCACCTATCACCGTTCGGATAACAGCGGTGAGCGGTAATGCGAATGTTTGCGCGGAAAAAAATCTTTATTTGCATTGAGATAAGTGTTTTTATATTTATTCTCACGCACCGAGCATGTATCGCATTTTTTTCCCGGGTGGAAAAAGAAATAAAATACAAATAAACTGGAAAAGATTATTTGATGTGTGTTGTATAGGTTATGTACTGTAGGCCATTATATAAATTGTACTGTGTTGCAGTGGTTTATCAGTAGTTTTTATTTACTGAATGTAATATTTACAACGGTGATTATATTTCGTGTGCATTTGTTTATTTAATGCACATGGTTTATGTTGTTTTTGACAGCTATGTTTATCAGGTAATTAAATGATAATGGTTGGTCTATTTTTATACTGAATTACATATGTATATTATTGTGATAATTGTATTTAGGGAAATATGAAGTGAAATATCTTAATAATTGTATATGAAACGATTAGTTGACATTATACAATTGATTACATTTCATGTGAAAAACACATTATAACCAAGTATACATTACCCATTAGTAATGTATGTTTAGATACTCGATAAAACACCAACGCTGTTTCATAAATAACCCCCTTGTTATGCATATAACTTGTTCATGGTAATAGTAAATATAGAAAAACTCATATACGTACGTACATATGTAGTACGTTTTTCCATTTCAAAGAACTGTCCATAAAATATTCAAATCAACGTTACATTCACTCCTGTGTGTGAAACATGCACGACACGCCTGTACAGTTGACTGTTCGACATCTACTCTAAATAATTACATACCAGCAGAGACATCTACCGTTGTAAACAAGTGACAATTCCACGAAACAGTTTTGCAAAACATAAATTATATACACACACAGGCACATATACACAATACTACCGTTGACATGCCATGCTGCACGTTCATCTTCCTGTCAATCTGTACACTGATAGGCTGATACTCTATGACGTAATAATACAGTCAACCAATCACTGTCAATAATGTTATATAACGAACTGTCAAACAGACTTAACCTATAATATATACAACTTGCTTATGAATAATAACGCGTTTTTCACTTGTCAGTTTCTTATTGTAGTGTAACAGTGTATAAAATTTATATATTTATTTCTTGCTTTTTCGTTCTAGGTCTGTGAGAACTTGGGCATCAGCAACGAGAGTGATTATTTCGGTCTGAAGTATATCGGGAACAAAGGCGAGGAGTTATGGCTGAATTTACGCAACCCCATCGGCAATGTGCATCCGTTGAGGTTTGCGTTGCGAGTGAAATTCTGGGTGCCACCGCATCTGCTGTTGCAAGAGTCCACCCGTCACCAGTTCTACTTGCACGCACGACTCGACCTGGTGGAGGGCCGGTTGTTGGCGACTGATTGGAACTCGGCTGCTAAGATCATAGCGCTCATCGCACAAGCAGAAGGCGGTGACTACGATCCTATTCGACCACCGCACGCCTTGTACGCACAGTACGGTGTCATCTCTGCGCCCGAACCAGAGTCGAAGCCACATGATTTCTTGCATAAAGTGGTCCAAGAACATCGTGATTGCAGGGTAAATATTAATTGAACATGTCATATTATAAAACACTAATTTCGTAGTATACCTTGTTAAGTATTGTTATGTGTATGGATAATTACTAAATTCGAAATATATCTAGCACAGTATTATTATGTGTATGGGCAACTAGTAACCGAGTTAATTTGTCTTACAGGGTATGAAATCATTCAGCGCTGAATATTGGCTACTGAAACACGCCTCCAACTTGGAAAGTTTTGGAGAGGAGATGTTTCATGGTAAGCCTCCGCTAGGCGTGGGACCGCATGGAATTTGCGTCTATCATAATGGAGGAGAAAAACAGACGTAAGTGTTACAAATTTATTACTACTTCAAACTCAAATGACTGTACTTCAAACTGTACACCATTCATGTCATCTGTCGTTGAAATTACTAAAATTAATACTGTCATCTGTGATTCAAATTTAGAACTACATTGGGTGGGCAATCAGTATTAAACAAGGATGTATCTCTAAGATCATACGTGATTATGACAGTTGTTAGCTAGTATTACATTTGAATGTATCTCCAAGATCATAAGAAGGCAGTATTAAACAATGTAGCATCTCCAAGATCAAGCCAGTATTAAACAATGTTGCATCTCTAAGATCACCGTGAAGCCAGATATGCAGAAGAATGTATCTCTAAGATCGAAATTTATTTTACAGGATCCCATACACTGCAATTCAGAGTGCGTCCTCGCATAAACGTATCTTCCGGCTCGAGTATCTGTCTGTCGAAGATCAGATGACAGTGATGGAGGTGAAGTTGGACTCGCGTGAAACTGCTAGCGGACTGTACCGTGCCATTACGGAGAAACATGCGTTCTACAGTTGTGAAACGGTGCGCAGTGCTGTGACGAAACAGTTTATACGCGATCTGAAGGGAACCATCGTGTCCATTTTCAACGAAGACAGCACGCTGGGCAAGAAGTACGTGTTCGACATCCGTCGTACATGTCGCGAAGTGTACGACAACGCTAGGCGCGCCCTGTACCAGGGTGCCGCCTCCGAGGGGGTGACGGATTGTATAGACGTGGAGGGCATGCAAGATCTGGGCATATGTCCCAGTTGTCACGAGAACGACTGCAAGGTTGGTAGCATTGAACTTACTAGAACTATAATTATCTATATTGCTAGACTTGTCTTGTATTAAACATTCTAGAATTTTACATTTAAATTTGACCTTATTATAATATCTTTTTGAGAAACAACTTTTTAAATCGTCTTATTAGTTGTGTAAAAATTAATATTTTCAAATAGTACAATCTAATTAATTTTCATTGGTTTTTTTTTCTCAGGAATCTCACGAAAAACTGGCACGGTTTCGCGATGCGATGACCTGTAAGATCTGTATGGACCACACCATAAACACCGCCTTCCTACCATGTGCGCATGTGCTGGCCTGCGCAGACTGTGCTGCGCGCTGTGACCGTTGCCCGTTGTGCCGTGCCGACATCACACAGGCGCAACGCATCTATCTGCCGACAGAGTTCAGTGAAACGACAACCAGCATAGACGCACACTAATTCCAACAGACGCACCAACAGTTCATCTGCACTTGAAGCGACAACGTTACAATAAATAAAACAACAGTTATACATATTCATCAGAAGAAAAACAAACTATTTAAACACTTTTGCACAAAGTTACAAACAAAAACTATTTGGTTACACAACTGTCAAATTTAGAAAACAGTGAACCAACCATAAGGAACTAAAAGTCACTAGAAGTGGTGTCAACTACTGTTAACGGTAATTTTTTTCAAGTTGCATACAATTGGTCGTCTACGTTTTTGTGAGGTTATCTTATTTGAAAGTGAATGAATGAACGCATCAAATGCGGGGTATATGTGTGCTATATTGACCAGTAAGATCTCATATTGAGGTCTGAATTATTATTATATTATTATTGTGTATAGATGTTCACCTATTTTTTTTTTTACTAATACGATATATAAAAAATTTTCTATTTGTGATGTGACTGCGCATCCATTTTGCGAGTTTAGTTTTTTTGTGATCACATGACAAGAAATTTTGAATCTTTGACGTAAGTTTTTTTTTAATAGACAATATAACCTCAGAATTCTCTGTGACAGGTAAAATTAAATTTTTGACAGATGCAAAGATGAATATTTCTTGTCAATTGACACTGAATATTATAAGTTATTTAACGTTATAGTCATTATCAATGCAATTCTATGTATAAGTTTTCTATCCTTACGAGTTTTTTTTTACTAATTTAAGTATTTTGTGATAATTTATCCTGTTACATATATTGGTGATTACATAATGCAATCGTTCAACTAAAAGTTGTTAATGAATGATTTGTGGTTGCTGTCGTTCAACAATTAAACGAGAAAAACAAACTATTTTAGGAGTGTAGTATGAACAGAGAGAGAATTAGATAGCATTGGTGTCTTTCTCTTGTACATATAGAATAATATCAAAGTACATACGTCGAGTGTTAGTTCATCGGATAGACGGTTGCTTCAGCTCCTAATGTATGTGTCTGCACTTATGACTCGGTTGTAACAATAATATTTATATTTTAACTGCAAATAATACAAATCAACTTTTTGTTGACTTTCATTTTTTTTATTATAGAACTATACTTACATTATAATATCTGTCATTTGATATATTTAGTTTAAATTTAAATGTTATTGGTACAACTGAACATAATTTTCTTTCAATCCTGTAATGTACGACATTCAACAATAATTGTCACATGGCAGAATTGAACATTTCTATAATTCATAGATCAGTAATCAATTGATTATTTGATACTGTTGTATATTTCACAGATACTACCTATTACATACTATAAATGTGTGAAAAATGTTTTCAAGTATTTACAAGTATTTTATTAGTATTACAAAGATATTTTAATAACTATATATGTTTAACTGTGACCTTAATAATAAAAAGAAAATCTCTAAACCATATATATTATTATTTGTTTTATTTCATATACCTACATTAACTAACAGATTGTAAAAGTATGTTATAATAATAGTAATTGTATAAAATTCTTAAACTGTAAATATTATTGAAATGAATAATTTCTTGAAAGTTAGTTGAAAATAGCGCGTGTCACTAGTATAATTAGTTAGTGGCTATTAAATAAGAATCGAAGATTAATTTGTAACGAGTGAAATAATGCGATTAATAATTTAATTTTCCGTTAAAAGTACTAATGTAACTAGCGCCAACTAACGTAAGATTTATAAACTATAATTAAAGTTGGTCAACCTATTTGCCAAAGCAGCAAGTAACATTTGACTTTCAGAAGTTGGCAGCACGCGACTGATATACATCCTAAAATGGCCGCCGCTTCGACAGCCGTCTATGAATGAATACATTTTTAATTAAATTTTTTTCAGTTTGTATTTTTTATAAATTTCCAAGAAGTTAAACGTGTACCATAATTTATTTGTAAATGTATATAGTGAAGTGAGTTGTAAATATGTGCTATATGTATCGTATATTTATTGTATTAACGATTATTGGACGTAACGCATAGTCCAACCAGATAAGAATTTGTGTACGACGACGATGTTTTCCAATGTTCATCGATAACATTACAATTTCCATGGGTTGTGTATGGAAATCCTACTGACGCATGTAAGTCTCTATCGTGTTCAGCCAGTGAACACACCCTGAAACAAATTACTATTGCATAAACCGTGTCATTTGTACTACAGTGTGGCGTTGTGTGAATACTCCTCTTGCTATCGTTTACTCTTTCGAAATATGTACATTATTCCACAATGCTGCTAGTAATTTCACCTGGTGGTATTACACAAACCAACCGACCAACCAACCAACCAGCATGTACTTACTTAGTTGTTGTTTCTACGTTACGAAACATTATCGACACTAGTGTCTCATCTCACTCATTAAAAACACACATGTACATGTTCAAAAACTTTACACTTATCGTGTTTTCATCGGCATACAATAATTACACACACACACACGTACACATCTGTGAGAAACCCTAGTAATTCATATCCTGGTAATAATTCGTTAAATATTGTGCAAAGAACATTTTGTATAACTCGTCTTGTATTTTATATTTAGCTTGTGTTAATTTAGTTGTTGACCTGGTTTGCCATCTGTTTCGATACATCATTTTATATTCTATTATTTTCACACCCTTTTTACCTGTATTTCTGCCGAATTAACCACCCCGTGGTAATCGGAAATTAAGCCTAAACTTCGTCCGCATACTATATCCTGTGGTGTGACACATGGGGTAGTCCAACAGAAGCATGTTTTATCACTCCATTCGTTAAGGCATTTATTTCTATTTGATAAACAAATAAATAGTGCTTGCAGTTGTTTTAACAAGGCCCACCGGATCGGCAAAAACCCGTACAAATATATCAAATGTGCTTGTCACTTTTGCATGTATATAAATTTCTTTCTTTGACAGACACGTGGAGAGTTAATATTTAACATTTGACTAACAACAGTTAAGAAAAAATAATGTATTGATTATATATTTATCAGTAGTAGTTAGTATTGTTTTATTTTTCACAAATATATATTCGTATATAATTTATACATATACAGATATCTATGACCAAATATAGTTACAACATTTGTGCATGTGTTAAGGTGCGTTTAAGGTAGTATTTTAGTGGAATTATAAACGCGTACATGTGTACGTTTAATATTTATACCAGTTCAGTACACGCACAGCTGGCTTATCAATAATTTCCTATAATAATATTTTTGTTTTTACACACTGTAAAATGTAGTGTTGAATATTTTGCAATAAATATGTATTGTACGCCTTCTGTTTTAAATATAAATATACATGATACACAATTAAACATGCTGTTGTAAAATATGGTTAAAAGTCATGTTCAGTATTTGTATTTTCCCTTAGGAATTAATTTATTTTCATTACATAAATCTTGGAACTACCTTTCTGTTATGTGTTTAAGAAAAACAAGGATTTTTAATTTTGTATTTGAAGATAATTCTTCTACTGTATTTTATTTTAAATAAGATTTGTTTCCTTTTAAACTCGCATATGTATGTATGTGTGCGTATGTATTATTAATATATTTTTATATCTCTTCCTGTATGTTATTTATAATCATATATTTCTCTTTTTTCCGTAGACATACAATGGACAAGGTGTATGTGAAAAATGAAATACACACAGACTCAATTAAACCCACATCGGACCCGGTTGAGATATGTTACGTGTGTGGTAACACTGGTCATCCCGAGCACTACTGGTTACGGGTAAAACCATCCAACACATCGCCGAAGGAACCATATTTTCCATTTCTCGAATCTCACGAACCACCGAACGGTTACGTTGCCAAAGCTGATGTTGCCGTCAAAGCGTGTTTCTTGTGTTACTCGCTGCTCATTCAACAGTGGGACTGTTACGAACGAGCGAGTCGTCCGCACGCTGAACGTCTGTACTGGTTGAAACGTGTAGATAATGGACCGTACACGGGCGCAGAGATGGGCCTGCAGGGCGAGTACGCTGCCCAAGTGTTGGGCCTTAATACAGAACATACGGTGGGGCCTCGGCCGCCCAGTCAACGGGAGGAACCAGCGCCACGTGTTAGGGCTTCGCCACGACCTTCACAGGTGAGTAACTCTGAGAAATTTCTGGGTTTTTGAAACTTAAAATGCAGAACGATCAAATAACATAACAATTTTGTATATTCATTTTATGATGTACAGTAGATTAAAGTAAATTTATTTATATACTACAGACTAACAGCAGACAATTATGCATATTTACATCACATAAGTATTTTGCAAGATTAATGTACTATAATATCAGATATTTATTTGTATAAAACTGGCTTAGCAAAAATAGAAGCCAAAGAGCGAAATTCATTAAATCAAGATATAAGTAATTAAAAAATAATAGAAAATCTTTATGCTACTTTCGTTGTAGTATTAAGAACTAATCTAATGAGAAAACAATTACTAGACGAATGAATATATACATATATAACGTCGCGCCTTTCTCATTACTGCGGGTAGCAGAACCTTTATTTTTACAATCGTTCGTTACTTACTACATAAAACATTCATACGTAAAGAATTACTGTACAAGTTCTGTAATTTACTAAACTGAATGATTTTATCCGCAAAAGAATTACAACATTCAACTATTTTTATTTGTTAATTACTTTTTTAAAAGATAGTACGTATTAGAAAATTATATTTTAATTATATTGTCTGCAAATCTTTTAATTGGCATATACAACTAATGAATGACTGTGAAATATACATAGAGCTCTCAGAATAGTTAGCATGAATTTCGTGGCTGAAGTATTACCAGACAACTCTATTAATAAACTACGTGATTCACGATTATTACATATTATTCGTTGTATCGTCATTAAAACCTTCTTTTTTTCGACAACAAATTGAAATATGAAAATTTAATTACTATCTCGCATACCGTAAAATATGGCATAATAAAACTCAAACAAATTAAATTAAATTCAACAATATATTTATGTATATGTGTATGTATATGTATGTATGTATGTGTTAATAGTTTTATATTCAATTTTACAACTTGGAAAATAATAACGCAATGTGTTTTATATGCAGAGTCGTAAAAACGAACATTATTAATTTTTGTTACCGCGAATAACGAGTTTCTATCAATTTTTAGTGAAATTGGTTTAGTTTCAATTTTTTGATTAAATTTTAATTGATTCGTGGGTATTCCCGGTGTAGCTATTTCATGGCACACTGTCATTGCAGCGGTTCTAAAACTATTTCTAAAAAGATATATTTCATATACATACATATATTCTGTATAACGTTGTATCTTATATTAGTTCTTCGCTTTAAGAAAACAGTTAAAAAGATATGTTTTATCGCAAATATGTTCGTTATATGTTTCGTAAAATTAGGTCACAAATATTGAGAAACAATCTAACACAAATATCAGTGACATTGTATCTTTTGTGACGTAACGTAATGTATTATAGAAAGAAGAAAAAAATTTCATACAAAAATAAATGATAATATACAAAAACATATATAAACTTCCTAAAAGTATTAACATATTTGTGTTTTATAAATAAATGTATACAGGATGTACGAGAAAGTTCATTAAAATGTGTGTGTGTGTGTGTGTGTGTGTGTGTGATATTTAATAATCTGTTCAACATACATTCATTTGTTAATAAATTACATGATTTATTCTGTAATATAATTACCAATTATTGATGATTAGAATGTCTTATATCATCTTTAACAAATATTCCTTACATCTGTGAAACAAAGTACACATTCTATTATTGGCAAAAAAACAATAGAAATTATATTTAATTACATACAAGGTGTGCCTGGAGTCGAGTAGGCCATGCATAACTAACCTGTTAAGTCAAATGTCATGTTGGTTAAAGGATAACCGATAACCATACCATAATCAGTGTGTATTGTTTTGATTGTCGCCGGTAATTATAGATGATAACCGCGGTTGTATATTTCGGTAAGTGGCCGTGCACATGTAGTAAAAAAAACCAGTTATAACATGTTATAAACACTCACATTTTACACCGAGTAGTAGTGGGATATATTTTGCAGTTATCACAAGTGATGTGTGACCCGACGCGAGATACGCAGAATTCACATGTAATTAATGTTTATAAATAAGTTTGTTGTCAAAGGAAAAGTTTACCAGTGATTTTCGCCGAGCGAAGCACTTTATAAAACACTAGTACCATGTTAGAAGTGTAAATTATAGGTTAGCTCTCCGAATCTGTCAAAATATGAACAGATATATAGTTCTGTCGCACTCGCCTTCTTCTAATTGCATGAAAATGAAGTCAAATCGTTAAAAGGTTAAGTTGACTACGCTAAGGTCAGAGGTTATAATTATTTCTTTCTTTTTATTGCAACTTAATAATTAAGTATTTAAATATACAAGTTCAAAATGTAGAGGTCAAGATGGATAGGTCATAAATATTATTCAAGTGAAATGTTGGAAATTTATAATATCTGCACATACATGTGTTCAATATATGTATGTATGTATAATCTGTCATATTGTGTAGTGTTCTCTAGCGCAGTCTCTCTCTCTCTGTGTATAAATTTAGTGTGCGGATATTATTAGAAAATTTATGTTACAAACTGTGAAATAGTGCATAGTAATTCTGAAGTATGCTGAATAATCAAATTCTTATGGTTTTATTACATATAGTTAGCGGTGACAAGTTTATTTAGCATTTGAAAGTTTAAACAAGCCAACGGGGGATTCTTATAAATATATGTATTATTTCTCATAATTTATAAGAAAATACTTTAATGTTGTAATATAAAAGTACTCTTCTTTAATGTATTAATTCATTGCAGGTTTCCAACGAAGAACCAACTCCTGAATCTGCGTTAGACTTGCGTCCTACTCGTGAATCACCCATCTCTACGCAAATACCCAACTTCAATCAGAACTCGAACAGTTCCACCGGCACCGATATACTAGATCTCTCGATGCCGGACAAGAACTCGTTGACCGAGGTGTGTTATGTGTGCGGGGACGAGTATAAGCGTGGTTCGTTGAGTTATATCGCCGCCAAACAGTTACCGGACACCACAACACAGCATCCGTTCTTTCCCAGTCTGATGTTACACCCGCGGCCCGGCCGATCACGGCCCATGGACTCGATGGGTCGTGTACAGGCGTGTGTCACGTGTCAGAACCATCTGCTGAAACAGTGGCACACGTACTCGGCCCAGGGTGTACCGCATACTGAACGAAATTACGCGTTACGCAAAAGACAAGCGCCCGCAATCGATACGACCACGTTCATTTGTTATACATGTGCACTGGAGTACCCCAGTAGCTCGATAAGACTGCTCTACTGTTGTTCCAATCCCGAGAAAGAAGCCTACTTCCCGTTCATAGCCTCGTTGAAACCGCCGCCCGGTGCAAGTCCAATCAGTCCACAGGGCATGGTGCAGGTGTGCTCGATATGTTACAAATCCATACCGCAGAAACAACAAGTGTTCGGCGGCGATACGAGCGCCATCGCCAATAACCATGTGTCAATTAACGATATCCAGAATCACAATAACACCAATTCCCGCCCTGGTACAGTTAAATCGCCCGCCAATTCCGCTTGCAGCGATATTCGCTTCAAACCGTACGAAATCGGTAAATCGTCAGCGGCAGCCAATAAGAAGAAAGCGAACGACATTCGTTCGGGTGGTTCGCGTACTTCGTCACCGGCGCCGACGAATGCCGAACTCAATGGCCAATCGGCGAACGGCCAGAACTATCGGTGTTACATCTGCGCCGGTCTGTTTCAGCGTACACAGATGGAATGGTTGTCGACGAGCGCCGAGGGGATGAATTCACATGCTATGCACTTTCCATGTCTGCGCAATGTGGCACGTACATCGGAGAATGCGTGTATGGACTCGCACGGACGTGTACTGGCGTGTACACGTTGTGTGAATCATCTGGCCCAACAGTGGGAGAGTATGGAAGCGGAACGAGTACCATTGGAAAGGAGAAGGTTAGTATACATGTTTAAAAGGACCAGCTCCCCACCTTTGCATAATAGTATCTCAATGTTTCGTTGGGCACTTCTCTTGCTAGTATACAACAACTTACTTTCATTCAAGATATTCATATTGTGAGAAAAAAACTACCTTTGCATATTTGCAAGGTTACCGTGTAATTATCAATACACAACTATAAATAAACTATTAGATAATACTGACCATTGATGATGAATCAATTATACATGTAATGGAACAATGTAAACATTTGATTGCGCTTAATCATAATTCAATTTATTGTTTATTAGTTTGTGTGAAATTGAATTTCAATTGCAGCAAATTTAAGTATTTATTGTCATTGCTTGCTTTAATAAAATACACTATTGTATTGTAACAAATGAAATTAATCATCAGAATATTTGAAATTGAAATTATGGATAGTATTTGTAAAATTATAATATTTGCAGGCTATTGCTAAGAAATGACAGTACAGTCAGTACCGAGAGATAATTAGACTTTTAGTAGTAACAATAATTAATAAAGTGTTACTAATAAAGTATATAATTAAATATAATCGTATTAGTAACAATGTGTTATGTTGTAGGTACGATATACCCGCTGCTCAGGATACCGGCAGTAGTAACGGTGAACGCGCCATACCCACGCCGCCCAGTACGGCCAGTGAACGTACCCTGGCTTCCAATCCCAGCTGCAGTAGTATCTACTGTTTCCTGTGCGGGTTACACTCGGACCTGACGCTCGCCCGGGTGTTGTACGGGCGGCCGCAGGGCCGGAATGCACCGTTCTTCCCCGCTCTGCTGAAACACGTCAGTCCGCAGAATGCGGAGCAACTCAGGGAAGATGGCTCGGCGCTGGTGTGCACATTCTGCTATCACAGTCTGTTGAGCCAGTGGCGGCGGTACGAGTCACAGGGTGGCGGCACACCATCCGCGGACCGGCGGGAGTATAATACACACGACTATTGTTGTTATGTGTGCGGCATTATGACGTATAGGAAACGGGTGCGAGCCCTGTTGATTAAGGTTAGTTAAACTTACTTCAAATATAGAATCTTTATTAGGTAAAAATTATAGGCAAGATTCCTTTACCATAATGCAGCTTTGTATATAGGCTCCTCCACCTAAAAACGGGTTTATCTCTAGGCTCCACCATAAAACTCCTTTATCAGTATGATCCTCTACCATAATACAGTTTTATATCTAGACTCCTCCACCATGATATAGCTTATCTCTAGGCTCCTTCTGCATAATGCACTGTTATCTGTTGGCACCTTCACCATAATATAGCTTCATCTCTGGCTTCTACACCATAAATTATCTTTATCAAAAGATTCCTCTACGGAACAAAAAAAAACGTAACATCACGCTATATCCCAGTTACCCGGGGTAGCATATTTAAATTATACCTGTAGGAACCTCCACCATAAATCACCTTTGTCAGAAAGTTGCTTCACCACAATACAGTTGTATATCTAGGCTCCTCCACCATAATTCGCTCTTGTCAAAAGGTTCCTCTACCATAAAACAATTGTACCTCAAGGCTCCTCCACCATAAATCGCCCTTATTTAAAGGCTCTTTTACAATAATTTGCCTATATATAAAGGCTCCTCCACCATAATTCGCCTATATCAAAAGATTCCTCCACCATAAAGTACCTTTATCAATAGGTTTCTGCACCATAAATTGTTACTATTTATAGACTCTTCCACTTTAATTCGCGTTTGTCAAAATGCTCCTCCACCATAATACTACTTTATCTCTAGGCTCCTCCACTATAATACACTAAGTTCTCTAGGCTCCTCCACCATAAAGTGTCTATCAAAGTGCTCCTCCACCATAATATATCGTAATCTAGATTTCCCTTCTCGTATACTTATATTTAATAATCATTGCAAAAAAAATTAAGGGTATATATTATTTGGTGTACTGATTACAACGTAAAAGAATTTTTTCGAAATGCGCAAAAATACTTGCACATTTCTTGGAGCACACATTTTTTGTGCAATAACTTTGGGACACTTGTATATGTGTATGTATATGTGTGCGCAGGATTTTCCATTTTTACGGTTTCATCCGCAACCCGAGCGATCGTTGTTGCTGGAGAACGGTGACTTTGCCGTCGTATGTCTCGACTGTTACGAGACACTACGCACCCAGTCACTAGAGTACGAACGCTGGGGCCTGCCGGTCGACAAACGCCAATACAACTGGATCACCCAGCCACCACCACCGGAGGACAGCCCTGAAGCGACGGTGGCACGGTTACCCAGTGGACAACGTAGTGATAAAGTGGTACGTATCCATTATATCGAAATAACCTCAACTTCCAAATATTAGGTAATAGATATGCATAGTATCTCTACATCAATCTGTACAGTACTGTAAATAATCTATCCAAATTAATACTTACTTTGCTAAAGTTAATCTGAATATTGTTATATACTTACAGGTACCACAAACATTTGTTGCTAGACCGGCGAGGAAAAATTGTTCACCCAAAAATCCTGACAAGAAGCCACCGAAACAGGAGCCGAGTAAGTTGTTTATCAATATTTACTTCCCACGTAGGCAACACGCAATACAGCATTGCGTGTTGGGTTGCGTTAAAACTAATTCTTAATTATTGCATGCTAGTATTGCATAATGCTCTTTTAGATGATAATAAAATTATTTCGCGAAATGTACTATAAGAAACATATTCAAGTCAAGACATTATTCTTTTGTATAGTGTATTCGGACACAACATTTGACAGCTAACCCCCGTCCCAAAAGACCTAATTACCAATAGGTATCAAAACTATAGCTTTAACAAATTTCTAAATCCTGAGGCTTGATAAATGATTTTCTAAATTTAAAATTGATATAAAATGTACAATTTTAAGAAACATGTGCTGGCAAAAAGCTTTTTACTTCCTGTAACGTTCATATTTCCTGTTATATCTACTGGAAATTCTATCCAATGTGACGTTTTTCTCTCCGTTACTAAGCCTAGTGACACACCGCGGCGGATGTTGGAACTACCGCCAGGGGTGCTGTGATTATATGTGTATTTCTACCCCCTCATGCTTGCCTGAACGCATGTGTACTTCAGTGTGAGTTCAGCCGTGCAGCTGTGTGGAGGCGAAGTACTTGTGCAGCTATCGTCATTACATTAAAAAAGTAATATCCAACACGCCCAAACGCATACCATCGTTTAGAACGCACACTGCTCTGTCGCGGCGGTGTGTTTTGTGTTATTTCCAACAAAACGGTCAATTGCTGCAAGCTTGACAAAAAGCAAGGTTATGATGTAACCAAGTGACAGACTGATTCTGTCCGGGGAACGATTGTTTCGTTCACTGATTGCTTTTGTTTATTTCTGTCTCGGTGTGTCTGTGTGTGTGTGATTTTCATGGATTTAATCAAACACGGCGGCCGTGTTCATAGTTTTGTATACTACAGTGTAAAGTGTCTGTTATCGATCGCTGTGACTTTTTTTCGCACGTAATAACGCGTGTTGTTGTGATTACCGATGACTGGTTGTTGTTGTTGTTGGCGGTGATTATTTTAGCGTTTCATTATGGATTTTCGTGCACCGCATCCGTTAATGTACCCGTCACATTACTATTACCCCGTAGAAGGTGAGAATGTTTAGCAATTAAATGAAAATTTAACAAGTTATACTTTTGACAAACTAGATATTTCAAGAATCGATATTTTTAATTAAAATTACATTTATTCTGTATTAAATATAGTAATAAATTATTAATAAATAATATAAATAGAATGCTATTTAAATATCATGTGTAGCTAATATATTTTAATGTTTAACTTTGAATACAATACTGCCAAATCTAAAGTTAATCCGTGAATCTGCAAGTAGATAAGCGGATTACTATTAATCCGGATGCTGTCGCTGACTGGATGAAATATTACTATGTCCTTATACATATTTGTATGTTTGATGTTTAGAACGTTACATCATTTACACTTTGATCTTATTTAATTATTCATGACGACGTGCAACGTTAATTATAGTTTATTGCACAGCTTTATGCAACATAATTAATATGCCATTATAGCAAGAGCAATATTAATAATTGTGGTTTGCTATGCAGCATATAATTAGCATCTAGTATTCTTTTTACTATTGTATAATGTTGTTTTGTATTTAGATACATATATGTTTGTTTCGTATAGAAAACAAATTATATATAATTATGACATGTTGTTTATTAATATCTACATAAGTTTTATTCCAAATAAGCCATATAGGTTTACAATTGAAAATATTATGAACAGAATTAATTGAAATTTTATGTTGATTTATGTAGAACTATTCTGGTCGCTTTTTTCTTTGGAAATTTCGACAGGTCAAAATTATTCTATTGTTTTATTGTGTAGTGTTTTTTTTTGTCAGCATACAAATTAGTTTTTTCTTCATTGTTAGAATTCTTAATTCATAGTATGAAAGATTATCGAAGAAATTTCAAGAAATGTAGACACATGTACATCTATTATAGACTGCGGTGTCGGTAGTATATCTATTACATATTTGTAGTAAGACGTTCTTTATTGGATTATTCCGTATATACTACCCCCTCTGGGAGGGTGGTGTGAGGGTGGTAAGCTTATATCCGGTAACCAGAAACCGGGTATCAACCATTTTCCTCGTTACTTATACAAAATAAATTCCCCCGAAAAAGATTTTCAAATCCTCACATTGGCATATCTTATGCATACACGATTTCATAGTCTGCCTGTTTTCTCACGATATAGTCACACATAGATACACACCAAATGTACATACATATACACCAGATATCATACATACACACCAGATATACATATATACACACCAGATATACATATCACACACCAGATATACATACATACACACCAGATATACATATATACACACCAGATATACATACATAGATCTACACTAGATATATACATACATACATCTACCTAAATACACATACATGCCGGCACATACATCCCATATACACAGGAATGTACACAAACATACATATGTACAGATATACGTATACCAAGATACACATACATACACACATGTAGTGGTATAGCGTTGTCAACGTATATGAATGAAGGCAGAAACGTTTCATCTCCTTGAAGGATATAAGGACCACCACTACCCCCTGTTCTCTTTTGCTACCATGTAAAGCCACCACCCACACACGCACATACACATACATACATATAATATAGAGACAGACACATCCTGTGAACCAACATCACTGATTTATTCATATGTTGTTGCCCGAAAGCCGCCGACGGCCATATGACAAACATACTATATACATACAGACACGTATATACATACATACATGCATACACTGTTAACAGGATAGCGGGGGTGTAGAAGAGAGGGGAGGTAAATAGAGATTATCCTACAGGCATTCTACAGTATATACACAATGTTATATATACATAGTTATACATGCAAGTATATAATATATGTATATACTGTAATAGCTTCTAGCATTATACAAATGAAACATGTATAATTATACATACATAATATATGTACGTACACATTTACAAAATAGATATATGAGAACTAACTACTGTATGTATATGGTTGTTTATCAACACGAGAAAAGCAGTCTTCAAGCAAAGTATTATATTAAGAACAAGCGTGGTTTTGGACAAGATTGCCAGGCAAATTAGCACGCACGTACCGTATATATGTGAGTGCAAGTAATCCCTCCATTTACGCGGTCTCCATTAACGCGAATTCACTTCTAACACCGTTGAAAATACACAATGCTTATACTAAATAAAAAGATTACTATAGATACGGAAATTATTCTCGTGTAACAATCGCTGTATGTACAGCAATTCAAAAAGCATGTGTTTATGTATGTATATAAGTGTTTATATGTACAAATATTCTCCTGTACATATTCTGTACTCATACATCCATATCTATATTATGTATGTGAAGGTTTAGTTGGGAGATTATACGTACATACATACATACACGTACATCCCTGTATGCATGTGTGTAGATAAACATCTGCCGATTGACTTTGCGTGATATATCCGGTACGCCGGCGGGTCGCTTCCGGTCACGTCATGGGGTCTCGCCCCCACACACATACACTGTCGTACGCCCGCCTCCGGCCGGGGTCAGGGGCCAAACCATTGGTGTACGTGACTGCTGTGGGGGTGGGGGTGGCGGTGGTGTCGGATACGATCGAATATTCTCCAAAAGGGGCCCAGGGGGAAGTGTTATTTCACCACTAGAAGACTATCACCATCTATCTCTCTTTATCTCTCTCTCCCTTTCTCTGTTAGTCCCGTCTCTGTCTCTTTTTCTCTTTCTTAGTCTCGTCTCTGTCTCTTTTTCTCTTTCTTTCTCTCTTAGTCCCTATCTTTTTTCTCTCCCTCAGTCTCTATATCTTTTTGTCTCCCTCAGTGTCTTTTTCTCTCTCACACACTCTCACTCCCTCTCTGTCTTTCTCGTGTTCTCTTAGTCGACATACTCCACTATACCTGCATCATCCATGTCTTCACATAAAACGTTATTTGCTCCTAACATTTCTGCTTTTATATACATTTCTTTAACATCAGAATCCATTTCATAAAATATGAAATGCCGCAAGTAAAAAGATACGTGACCACATATGTTTTCTTCAATGAAACTAGTACGTGCCTGTTTAATATTCTGTCAACATTTCGATAATCACATTACAAGGGTCTAGTTTCAATATGGAGTTTAGTTCAGACCCTCTCTCTGTGCGAGTGTGTGTGTGTGTGTGCGTGGGCACTAATTGTGTAAGGAACCCTTTTCATACACAAGGGACACGCGCACACACACACACACACAGTGGCTGACTCGTAATCAAACATTGCTTAACGCTTAACTACTCTAAAACTTCTCCCGACTCGGTTCCCGCATACAAGGGTAAGTTTAGGGTTCTGATGCCACAAATTAATAAAAAGGGTGTACCGGTAAATACCTCATCAGCGCGGGCGTACATACATATACATACAGCGACGATATTCACACTAATGTATGACCATTAAAACACCTTTGGAAATGTTATATTCCATAATGTAACGGTTTTGATGTGTACAAACAACTAACATAACATTTGTGTGTTGCGGGTTACGAGCGAACAGGCGTACAATTATATGGCTTTTTCATGTTTAGAAAATATTTTCCCAAACGTAATATCTTCTTTTTTCATTCTTTTGTGGTTTAGCTAATGTAAGAGCTTTTTAAACTAGTGCTAAATCACTAACTACCCATTATTATAAATTCTAACTGTGATATATAGCTCTGAAATATTATACATTACATATAAGTATGTATCGCGGTATGTGTGACAAACTAATACAATATGTACTAGGCGAGTGTAAGGCCCCCAGGGGGTGGGGGGCTGCACCAAATCGCATTACCGCGGCAGTTAGTGTATGTCCCTCTATTCCCATCTACTGGGAGCTCGGCTGGTTTATGTCCACAGAGTATTAAGCAGTCGCGGCACCATTGAAGCTACACCCACTCTACACAGCTCTCTGTGTAGGCTGACTATAGCTGTCTCCGTCACACCCATCTGTCTCGCTTACACCCACTCATATGCATACCCTCTCTTGCCAGCTTCGCTCTTTGTCTAACTCCCTGGTAACTCTGCACTGAATCTACCATTTGCATCCTCTCTCCTTATCCACTCTTCCATATTGTGGTCTCTCTCGTATTTCCTCACACTTATTCACACTCTCTGCCTCTCTCTGTCTCGCTTTCGCTCCCACTGTAGACCTACAGGGGTGGACTGTATTTTAATTGGCGAATTAACGTTCGTCCATAATATATAAACCACAACCAATATGACTCGGATCAATGTTTGTTCTCTGGTCTTGTATGAATTCTGTATGAAACAAAACGCTTGTCAAGTTTTGTAAGTTTTATTTGAGAAATGTATGTAGGTGTTCCGATATTTCTATATTATGCTGAAGATAAAGGTACCGCTCTAAATAAGCACTATAGAGAATTGATTCTTCTGACAAGCATTCAGTTCTTTGTGTCTGTGCATGAGTAGATGCTAGCTATCTTTCTTGTTCACGTGCCGGAGCTATCGTCTTGTTTCTCTTTACACTTTCGTGTATAGTCCTTTACGTCCCTTGCTGTCTCGACTGTTCGCTCGGTCGCGTCCTGTTCATGGTTTCCCTACTTGAATATACTCCAGTACTCTGTCGTACACTCTTGCACTGTCTTTCTCTTACACATAGTGTTATTCACTCTTTACACTGCACTTTACTTGTCTCTCTTATTCACTCTCACTGTACTATACTTCTCTCTTTTATTCACTCTTTCACTGTACTTTACTTCTATCTTTTATTCACTCTTATACTGTATTTTACGTGTCTCTCTTACACTGTACTTTACTTGTCTCTTTTATTCACTCCATCCACTTCTGCTTTTCAACATTACTTTCTTACTCATTATGTACAAATTCTCTTCCATGCTATCTCCTTTCCTCTTGTGCACTACATATTTCTCATACTCTCCTGTGTGTGTACGCTTTCACGCTTTCCGCTTATAGTCATTCATTCTCTCACACTATCGCTGACTCTGTCCCCCTTCCATTAGAGTCTACATTCCCTTTTGATGGTGCTAACGTGTGCCTCTTCTTGCTGACTTGCTGCTAACCATTTTACATTGGTAGCGAGCACAGAATTGAGTTGCTGTAATACAAAGATGCTTTGTTACAAGTACCCGTACATTCATCACACTGTATTACACCGTCCTCTTACCCTCTCCAACTCCTCCCCGCCTCTTTGTATACTGTAATGCATTTCAGCCCCGGCTAATGATCAAACAGAAAGTTAAAGTTGCAATATTATTAAATTTATCCACTTTGGAAGAGTATCTTGGAAACGTTACCGTGCCGTAGTTTCACAATAAACTCCCGCCCGCCCTCCATCTCTGTGCGAATGTGTTGACCTGTCCAGGGCACAGTGCATGACTCGGTCAGCCGCCGGTGTTGACCCCTTGTGGCCGCACGCCACCCCCAATATATCAAGTGTGCACCGCCAGCGGCCACAGGACAAACACACTAGGACCGACCGCAAGCGATTGACTTTTTGTACCTAACATTGAACATACACAGCGATCAACAAACATTATATTATAAGAACTATTTTAATATTATCTATTGTGTTTGATTCTACCCGAGGTAGCCAAAAAAATAGAAATATATTAAATAATTTAATATATATTTAATAATAAAACAAAAAATTTCCATTCTTTTCATCCCTTATTAATTATATTTAGAATAAGTCCATAAAGAATGCCCCCTCCCCTTTCACTGAAACAGCCAATGTTCCGCCCCTGACAGACTTATGGTCTACTACTTGTCTTTATGACACGATTTTCCCTCTACTTCTGATGTTATCGCGCCCTCTGGTAAAGTTGAAATGAACCTACCTCCCTCCGTGTGTCGAAAGCTTGAAGCATTTGGTAGTCAACCCCACGCAGCCTTGTACAGCGCGGGGGTGGGGGAGAAGAGCAGGATATAACAGACAGATCAGCCAGCATCCGCTACAGACACCACCCGTATTGATATCTTCGTAACGTAGTTCACATACATGCAATTTATTTACTCTTTGCCTCAGCGTGCACGCTCTAAAGTCACTTCTGTCTACTTCTTGAGTTTGTATATGAGTTTGACGGTGAAATTTATCGTTCTTTCCCACTTTTCCTCGCCAGCCGACATCTGTGTACAACACAAGTTTATTTATACTACAAGGAAACATGTTTGTTTGCATGTTCGGAATGTTAGTTCATCAACTTCATGCTTACATACATGTTTGCCAGTATAAACATTCACTGAAATATATTTTTTTATGTGCGCGGCGGATATTATTTGATATTCTCATCTTGAAGCACACACTTCAGTATCTTTTTATTCTCATGTTTTATTGATCAGCAATTTCAGAATTTTCTGTAATAAACTCTAGAGTTTTTGATATGTACTAATGTTGGTTAGGGACTGTTTTATCTCTACATTTTCGGGGAAATATAACGTTATTTGCAATTTACTGTCGTATAAAATTTTACCACTTCTATCACGATGGGATGGTAAGTTTTTTTAGATGAAAATCAATATATATTTGAGAAGTACACGCTCTACACAAGAATATACAGAAACTATATTACAGTAGACGTTCGATGCCGTGAACATCGGGTAACGGAAATTCGGGCTAACGTGAACAATAATTTTCATAACATTGATTGCCGTATAACATGAACAATCTTTTTCATATCATAACATTGACGGCCATATAACGTGAACAAACCGATTTTCGATAACGTGAACAAACCGATTTTCGATAACGTGAACACACATCATAATCAGAAGAAAGTGAGTTGATTGTAATTACATTCAATTACTAAATGAACTGAGAAAAAAAGCTGTTCATAATAAACAAGTATTTATATGCGTAACATATTACTGGTACAATAGAATCATATTGTTTTAAGCATCAAATTAACCGCTTGTTAACGTGAACAAACCGTTAGGGTAAACACCCTCTGTTTTATTTTTTTCACGTTATCAAGCGTTTACTGTATTTCATAAGATAGAATTACATTGTTTATAAGTTATATGGCATAGAAAAGTACACGTTTAAGGCCTAATTCAGGCACGGCAGAAACCGCATGGTTCTTATTTACTTTACCGTCTTTATATTCATTCACACCTGACCGAGCAGATTAGAGAACCGCAAATCTACCGCCGGAAAGTAAAAACGCGCGGATCTATTTCTATGAAAAGCCACGAGGGTGTTCAGTTGATCGACAGAAACTACGCTTGTTGTATGTTTGGTAACATGGAGCGCTTCGTCATTGAACCATTCATTGATAAAGTGGAAAAACGACCAACAATATAGGATAATCAGTGTCCAGATTATTCCAACAAAACTAATAAGAATCGTGCTTGACAGAAATTAGTGCAACTTATTTGGCGATGGAGAAGATTCAGTTAAAAAAAAACGATGTTAAGTAAGTACAAGTATTATTTATATTTACGTAAAATGTAGCATAGAATTGACATATATCAGCGATACTATTATAAAACTACAACAGAGAGTGGTCTGCGTACATATTTGAGTTTCACGCAAACGGGGTCGCAAGTAAATGCTAGTTAAAATTATATTTTTTTATCTTGCCACTCAACATGTCCGTCATTTGCAAAGTAATGGACAAATTTATCCCTCATATTCAAAGATGATGGTGTTCCTCTCCCTACGGCGATGCAGTTCGGAAAATTTGCATATTTTCAAAGCCCACTGTTATTCGCTTCCATATATCTTCACTCGGTACGGGCATAAAACTTTCTCTGCCAATATTTTGCACAACGATACACATATTTGAATTCCACTAACTGTAGATTTTCTGAGGCGCTAAGTTCTCCAAATGAACAACCTGGTGCCAAATATCTGAAGTAGTAAAATTAATAGTGATATTATAATTATTGTAGGTAAAGCGCTACAAAAGAAGTGGAAGAATATTCGCGATGCCTACACAGTAAAGAATACAAGAAAGGTAAAAATGTTCCTTCTGGTTCAGGTGCACGCAAAGGATCGCAGTATATGTATTTCGCAAGACTCTTTTCTTCAGAAATGTGTAGACAACAAGCAAACTGCCAGTAATAAAAGAAAGAAATCTAAGATTATGTCAGAAGAGTGTAAGTTAATTGAAAAACGTATTCAGCCACGAGACAAATTTCATAGAGAACTACAAGGTGCCACCAAGCAAGACGAAGATAAACTTTGTTGCTTGTCATTACAGAAAGAGCTTTTCAAAGTTCCAGAAAATAGGCGCCTTGGTGACAAAAATTGAAATACTCCAGGTGATACAAAAAGGCCAAACATTACCATCTTCTGTGCGGATCAGTGGTCAACATACAGCGTATAGTACCACCGTAATTTGGAATCAACAACAATATTCAAACCCACATGGTCCATCTTCTGCGGTCATACCACCAGCGTTGCCATCGTCATCATCATCAGTTAGCTCGGACTCAGTCTTCTATTATAGAACATATCTCGTATATATGCAGATATTAATAATTAATAAATAAATCTCTTACCTTACCTAAATAATAACGAGTTATTCTTGTGGTGACACGCTTTGCCTCATATGAGTACCATGATTTGAAATTTCTTTCCGAATTAATTCATCAAATTATTTTATCGACATTCTGAAATCGCTACTTCTGGGACAAAAGGTAATAAGTACAAAATTTGAATTTCGAATTAGACAAATTTAAAAAATGTACTATATA
>JAGJTL010000039.1:762842-794699 GCA_022063505.1 Calosoma granatense
AAAAATAGACTTATGACCTTTTGTCCCGGCAGTAGCGAAATATGTACATAGTTGAAAAATTTGCGTTCAGACATTCTTCATTTTAGATATAAAGTCATAAATATGCCATGTGAAAATCGATCTTTTAATATTAGATGCACCCAATACCCATTTTTCTGTTTCGTTTTTTACAGAGCAACCACAAACACACTAATTCTTCAAGTTTCATTTTTAAACTTGTGTAAAATTCAGATTCTCTCGTACATAACCGCGCGATTGACGTCTGTGTGTGAACAGCAATTATAAGTTATATAGCATAGAAAAGTACACGTATTTGTATTTCTGTTTGCTTCTAGATGTACCAGTTAGTCCCAAAGTACCGTCCGGTTCAAATGGTTCCGCGGGCACAAAACATCGTAGTGCGACCGGTCATTCAGTGCCAGGTCCAGGACCCGGCTCGGGTGCAACTCCGCCCGCACCGTCCGGTACACAGGGCGGGTCACGTTCCTTTGCTGCTGCCCTGCGCTCGCTGGCCCAGCAAGCGGGGCCTGGGCCCACGGGCCAAGAACATGCGGGCACCCAGTCCCAAGCAGCGGCGCCCACAGATACACACCATGGCACTGGTCAGTATAAACACCGGACTGTATATAAAATATGCTCCGAGTTCGAATGGTTACACTTTATAATAATAATATATGATGTATTTAGGTGCATCACCAGTTGCAGTAGACAAAGTGGCCAAAAGTACTACCGAACTCTCCTCGCTGTACAGTTCGACGGGAGCGGTTGTGAGTTCTGCCTCCGCCAGTCGCAGTGCCCCCGAACCGTCTAGACACAGTAGTGTCGCACAGAGTTCGGGGGCACCGCCCCCACCTGACAGATATCCACCGGTAGCAGCGTTGGCTGGTGAACAATTATTAGCTAGAAGCGGTTTTCAACCATACAGACCTGATGACAGGTATTACTTGTTTATATGACAGTGTATGTATGTATATTTATTTACTAATGCGTACGTTTCTAATTGTACAGAATGGCACAACCGCCGGTTGGCTTGGAAGCCGGCTATCCCCCCTACACGTACCCGCCGCCCGGCGCGCTCGCTCTGCTCGAGGAGCAACTGTACTTGGAGCGGTGCGGTATGTTACGCGGTCCCCCCATTTATCCCCCTGCGGCACTAGCCAGTGCCTACCTGCCATACATGCTGCCCGCCCCCCACCTCGCCTATATGCACGAACGCCTGAAACTGGAGGAAGAACAACGCCAACGACAGCTGGAGGAACGCGAGAAAGAACAACGCGAACGTGAACTACAACGGGAACGTGAACAACGTGAAAAAGAGCGACGTGAACGTGAGAAAGCGGCGGCGGCAGTGGCGGCAGCCGCTCATCATCCTCGTATGTCCCCGCACCACGTCCTCTCACCGCACCATGCTGTCGTACAGTCGCAGATGATGCTGCCGATGATGCTTCCCTCGCCGATGTTACATCCTAGTTCGTTGGCACGCCAGTCGCCGATGGCTAGTTCGTTGCAGATGCAACGTCAGAGTCCCGCACTGGCCGGCTACCATTCCGCCGTACCGCCACGCTCCAGTCCCGGCTTACAGAGACACTCGCCCCACTCCAGTTTTCATCCTGTCACCTCGATGGCCCAGTACGCAACCGCCTCCGGATTCCATTCAGTACATCCGTCAAGTGGTAGCTCACAAAAACCAAGTCCTGCCGGCTCCAGTTACCCGGTAACATCCGGTTATGCCACCATACCCGTATCACAACCAACCTCAACTGTAGCATCATCATCCAGTTACCAACAACAGCAACAACAACATCAGCATTCTTCGTCGGCTACGAATCAGAAAAGTTCTGCAACACATCAACATCATCAACAGCAGCAGCAGCAGCAATCGGACAGACCTATGTCAACGGGTGGTGCAACCGCTCAACCGGATGACTCTGTGATGATGAAGCAACAACAACAGCAGCAGCAGGACTCTACCACGAGCGCAGGTGAGGGGAATCGCGACAATGGACATACACTATCGTTGGAGCAACAACAGCCTCAACCGGCAACGAATCAGTAGCAGCAGCCGCCGTTCTCAAAACTTCTTCTCTGAAAAAACACACACACACATACAGTTGGCCGCGCTGCTGTCGCTCGTTGCTTGTCGTTTGTCATTTTCCCCTCCTACTTATATTTTCGGTAATTAAACAAAAACAAAAAAGCGGTGTTTATGTTTTGTTTTTTTAGTTTATATTTTAGTGGTGGTGGAATTTTGCATGATGCTATTATTTTTTTATTATATTAACAAAGTTTAATAATGAGTTTTTTGTTTTGTTTTATGTTGTGTTACTAATTTTAGTTTTTTGTTTTTTTGAATTTTTTATGCCCACTAATTTTCGTTTCATTTCATTCTAACATATGTCTGTGAGTGCTGTAATTGAAATCAGTCGTTAATTTGTTTTATAATTACGGCTGACAATGGTACGAAATATTTGGTTAAACATGTTTGGTATATTGTTTTAATCATATGTTTCGTGGAGCAATATTAATGTATCAGATCATTTCATAGTAATTATAATGTATACCTTGGAATATTGTTATTTTGCTTACTTGTTGAAATGATCTCGTATAAGTTATAAATATTGTTGGTATATGTACATATATGTATGTATAGCTATCTATATATGTGTGTGTATATTATATTAGTTTATTCTCACATACTGTTGGTCCGATGAATTAGTTGACAAATAATCTGTTTGGCTTTTGTTCCAGCCAGGAAGCCTCCCGTAGCAGTTCTTCTGCACCATCAGAGTTACCAACATCACCCACAACAACAACAAGCGAACAGCACTGCCACCACCGCACATAGTACCAGTACCGTAACACTAACAACTACCACCACAACAACAACCGCATCGGTATCGGTAACAGCACCGACCGTTACCAGTATTCTCAGCGACGATTTGAACCATCCATCCGTGCAACCAACCATGAACCAACAACACCATCATCTCCAACACCCCCATCATCATCACCATCACCAAGGGCCACCACCAGTCCATCATCATCAACAACACCAACACCAGACACTACCCGTACAGAATGTGCACGTCCAGAATATCCAAGCGCAAAACATCCAAGTGCAGAATGTGTTGGTGCAACCATCCACCTTGGAGCAAAGTATCCAGGGTCAAAGTTTACAATTACAAACGGTTCATGGCGCTCCGCCCGGCTCGTACTTAACACAAGGCATGGCCCCATTCGCTGGTGTACAAATCCAGAATATCGGCCCGCCACCGAATCCACCTCAACCGGTTCAACCAACACCCTCCGCATACGGGGTCGCTGATAAACTGGTTTCGGATCTGAAACCATCCAAAGCCGATCTGGTTGAAGAAGATGTCAAATTCAAACATGAAACTGACAACAAAAAGACTGACTCAATCGATACAAAACTCACGAGCAACAACAGTACTACAACCTTAAACAATAGTAGTAGCAGTGTAATGACTAACAGTAATAATAATAATACTATTATAAATAATAAAGATGATGTACAGTATAATACGCAGCCTGTCGCTTCTACATTCCAATTGGTTAACGCAACCGGCGTAACCGCAACCAACTCAGCTCCACACAATTACATCATGGCGTACTCGCATCTTCCGACAAACGAAACGAACGTACAGATACAGATCAGCTCAACCACGGTGGAAGGCAACAAGACGGTACTCGTGTCACAACCGATGTTGGTCAACCTGGAACCGCCCGCACAACAGCCCGCGTGCAATACTGGCTCTGCGCAACCGCAACAGTGGACCGTGCATCCGGTGATCTTCTCCAATAATGTATGTTTCCAGCCAGGTCCTGCACAACAACAGTCTACGAATGCTCCGCCACTAGTATCAGCGCAGACAGTGTTGGCTCAGCCGGCAGCAGCAGCAGCGCCGCCGGTGCAACCACCTCAACCTATGTTAGCGCAAGCGCAGCAGATAGTTGCAGCACATCAGCTCGTACCAGCTCAGCACATAGTTCCCACACAGCAGCAGCAGCAGCAGCCGCCGCTTCAGAAGGATACAGCGGAAGCTAAACTAGCCCGTACTGCACTGGGTACAGTGGCACCGATGGTGAGCCATCATCACAGTCCCCAATTGCCCGTGCCGTCGCCCAACTATCCCATACAGAGCCAACAACATACGGTGCCCGAGAACTGTGTCGACACGGTTGTGTCTAGTTCCAAGTCCGATATGCATATACCGCGTAATATACCAAATAGAAATGTTCCTATATTAAATAATAATAATAATAACTATATAATAAATAATAGTGGTAATAATGTTCAGAATACAGCAGAATTTACTAGTCAATCAGCATCATCAGTAACAGCAACAACAACAGCAGCAGTCAGTGTGTATAGTTCTAATCGGATGGTTCAGCAACAGCAGCAACAACAATCACTTCATATTCCCGAATATCAACAACAGCAGCCACAGCACAATAATGAGACTATAAAACAGCATGGCTTGAGTAACATCGGTGTCAACCATAGACAACAAAGTGTTACAGAGTGTTATCGAGCAAACAGTACTAATATAAAGAGTAACACAAGTGATACGTGCACTATAACGACTGCAAACATTACTCCTACACCAACTACTACTACTACTATTATGAATAGTAACATTACAAATACGGGCGTATTTCGTAATCAACCTACTATTACTACTACTTCTACCACTACTACTACTACAGGCGGCATTGTAAATAGTGAACTATTATCTAGTAATAATAATAATATTATTAACATTATACATAATAATAATAATGATAACGAGTTATTTAATAATAATAATAATCAACATCAGCAACAACAACAACAACATGTAGCAAATGTAAATGAATGCAACAGCAGTGATAACAAATTTAATGTTAAGAATGAACTAATGATGTGTACACAGGCACACATAATGATTAAAAATGGACACGACCGTGCCAACAATGGTAACAGCAACAATAACATACATACTCACATGACAAACAACACGACCAACAACTACAGTGTTGTCAGTAACAACTTACACACCGTGAACAGTAGCGTTAACAACTTTAGCAATGTTGGTAATATTCCGTGTAGTGTTGGTAATACTTATTCTAATGTTGGTACTCATTTTACTAATGCTAGTAATCATTTTACTACTGTTGGTAATAGTTTTACCACGGTTAGTAATAATATAATTAGCACTACAGCGAATTTACAAACCATTAACAGCAATGGTACCAACTTACATACGATTAACACCCATGGTACGAACTTTAGTAATGTTGGCCACAATGTTCCTAACAATAATACCAACCTAAACACCGCCAATAATACTAGCAATGACTTACATCAACCAACAAGAGATTATGAAAGTTTAATATCTGTCAATGAAATTGTCAACACAAATATGTTAACCGCCGCCACAACGCATCATAACAATGTGCACAGTGTAAACAACAGTAATACGAATAATTGTACACGTCCAAAACAACCGTTCACAGTACTGAATGTCCCTACAATCAATCGATACCATACTGAATCTAATACTACATCTGTCAATGAACAGAGGCCATTGGTTAGTAAACTTGATCTTGCAACCGCTCGGAGACGCGAGCGACGTTTAAAAAGATTACAAGAATGTAAGACAGCCAAATGTTCCACGAACAAACTGAACAGACACACGGACGATTCAGATTCGAGTGTGTGCTCGAGTTCGGAGAGCGAATCTGAAGATGGTAAAGTGGATCTGTGGATCATATCAGGACCGCCGGATAAACCCGATTACAAGCCGGACAAGTTGAAGTTCTTGAAGATATTTGGACTGACTACACATCTGGATAAAAATGGTAGTGTATTGTTGTTGTTTTGTTGTGGCAGAAATGCTAGATTGAAATGAATTTGCTCTATTTCAGAAGTGGAATTGGCCAAGTTGGAACGAAGAAAATGGCAACCGCCGTGGAAGGCGATGTTACCCGATGAGAAACAACAGCCGCCATGCCTTAATTTGCCCGTACCGAGTGCACATCCGGCCTTACTCAATCATATGCCGGATTATGGATCGAAAGTTCAGTTTTTAAACGACCTCGGTTTGCGGACTATGCCTGAACGTAACAGAGATGGTATGTCATTTATTCTCATATCATTAATTTGAAAGTACACTCAACTGGCTTTATCTCAGAATCAAAAACAACCGAAACATTGTGAATATGACAAGGGGAGGGTATATTAACTTAACCAGATATACATTGTTTTATTTACCGGACTGTTGGGAATTCGTGGCACAATGTTGGGGAATTATATTTGATAGGGAACGAGTATTTACTATAATTGTTATTTCCTCCACAGAATGGGAGACTACATGGCAAAAAATCATCGAAGACCGTCAGAAACGCAACGGTGAATCCGCTCTGAGCACATATTGTGTTCGTGCTTACCACAAGCTACGTAAGAACACATTACCAGTACCACGGTTACCAGAACCAAGGCACAGCACTTCAACATTACCGCATACCGTGGCGCGGTTACCTGTGGAAAATCAGACACAGTTCTGTGCTGAACCAACAACAGATCACCAGTCAGCTGTACGCATTGTGTATCCAACACCAGCACAACCTACAATACATAACAACGGCTTGAAACGTACCATGGATATGCAAGGTTACATCGCAATGAAACGAATATCCCTAGATGGTACAACAACCACACCACATGCTTTGCATGAATTCAAGTTAGATGTGGAAACTCCAACAGTGAATCATAACGGTAGCAATGGTGAAAAGGAGAAATTAAAATGGCCAGGTGTTCAGGAAATAATGGAATCCTACCATAGATATAATAAAGGTATGAAATTATGTTTGTTTTTTATTATTTACTATGTGAAATTGATTATTTCAACTGAGAAAAATAATATGTCAAATGCTTTCAAAATCAAAATTATATACCTTAATATTGTGTATAAAAATACGCGTCTAGGAAGAATAAAACAAAAACACTACATTTCGTGCAATATTGTTAAATAAAATAGTGTTTTTCATTGTATGTTTTACATTATTCTCTTCGTTTATTAGTTACTTATTTCTGTTTCTTTTATATTCTAGAACGTAGTGTTGAATTAAATCACCTTCGTAGCCGCTGTTCGTATCTGTGCGATCAGATACGAAGACGTCAAACAGAAGCGGATGTATTGGAACGAAAACTGCGCGAATTAAGATCTCTACATATATTCCACGACCAAGAACGCCAACAGATCCAGCGGTCAGTTGATCAGCTAACGGCTGTTTTACATCTAACCAGGTAGCAGTACGCCAGGACCGGATTACATAATATTTAAACCTGCGACAACCCACAGACAGACACTTCATACAAATAAGTATTACAAAACAACAATATTTGTGTATTTTTGATATTTTACTTCTGTTACATAAAGAATTCAAGAAATCCAATTTGTATAATGACGTTATATAATCAATTGATAATTGTTTTAAATTTGATTTCCCGCTGTATTCTGTGAACGTCCGGATAAGTAAATAGTATTTGTATGTTTTTTAATTGAAAGCTGAACAAGCTTTAGTTTTACAACTAAATCAGGGGTAACCAATATGCGTGGCAGACTGCAGTTTGGACATCCCTGTGTATTTTAATTGTTGCGTTTGTGTTTTATTCTACTGTGTAATTATTCATTCGTTTTTCTACTGTGACTCGAATATATGTAAACATTTTTGTGTATTTTTTTACGCGATCCGAAATGTGATATATATATAAATATTATTACTTGTAAACAATAATTGTACTAATTGACTTGTATATTGATTGATTGTTTGGCTGACAGAATGGGAACAAAAAAACTGATCAGAGAGTGACATAATGTTGTGTTGATAATTGTAACAGATTGACGTTACATAATTTGTATTAATAATCAATATATATGTATGATATAATTAATTTTACAAACAGTTCCGCGACATGTTTTAGAATTGTGTATTAATTGAAATTATATTGATTAGTTAATATAGGTTAATGATATGTCATATTTGCTGATGATAATGTGTACATTGCTAATTGACGATGATGTATTTTGTATTTATAATGTAAGTAAGTACGTATGTATGTATGTATGCTTGTATGTATAAGAGTTATGTTTCTATCTAGGCACGGTCACACAATGCGTAAGAGAGAGAGAGAGAGAGAGAGATCGCGTGCGCGAGAGAGCAAAAGGAAAAATGTATGCAAAAGAGAGAGAAAGAACGATGGAGAATCATTAAATGTGTGTGTCCACCATTAACTGTGATAATGTACAATTTAAAAATTCATAAAATAATATCCTTGACGTAACAATGTTTCTAGCATGACAACAACAACAACAACTTATTAAATGTATATCAAAAAATTGAAACAAAACACAACTGGACTTATTTATTCATACATTCCTTATATCCCTTCACATTCCTTCAGCTAATGTCAAAATTGGCTTAAATTTAACCTACAAATTAAAGAATTGTTAAAATAGATACAGAAAAATATCGAAATACGTAATAAATTATTTGTTATAGTAATTTAAGAATATATTTATTGAATTTTCAGTCCGTATGCAAGCAAGAATAAATGGGTAAGTTTAAATAGAACAACCAATTCCAATTGTTAATTATTTTTTAATACAGTAAGATTGATGTTTTTTCTTAAATGAACAACAAAAATAGTTTATAATTCCACAAAATTCTTATTGCATGTAATTATATGTACCTATACATGAAGTACGTTACAATATGTATGTATGTATGTAGTTAATTAACAATAACCAATAACAGAAATTAAGTGGAAAGGGGCGTTCAGTACACTGTCAGAATTTTAAAATATTCCAACACAGTTATGAAAGATCGTAGAATTATAATTTCCAAAATACCCCTGCAAGTAATTCCTGTCACTAATTATTATTTGATTTTACTATTAATCAAAAAATAATAATTTAAATTCTTCCTATTAATTCGTAAAGAAAAGAACTAGAAAAATAATATTGTCAATAATAATTAACCTAGTAACAGCATTCATTTAAGTTTCAAATCAAAAAAATCATAAGGTTCCATAACCTAAAAGTATTCGGCAATAATTCACTAAACCACAGTTAAATTTAACCCTAAAGTGTAAATGAACAATATTGTATGTAGTTATGTTATATTCAGAATAGAACAATCAGTAATGTTCATTTCGTTTCTTCATTTAATCCTGGTTTAAATTTAACTTCGCATCTGTGAATGCACCGCACCGTATATTACTATAGCTCATATTTATTTAAATTATTAATGCAAATTTCACATATCAACGTTGTGTTTTGTGAACTTGCTTTATTACGCATTTATCCTCCGAAAAAAACTATTCATTATCACATCGCTTGCGAAACATTCCAAAAGAAAGAAAAGATTATTTAACAAAACAAAAATATATAATGGTAACAGACTAACATTATGGAACCATGAGAATTAAACTTAAACTAGCATAGAAATATACAGCGTTAATCATGATTATTCGTGTAACTGTAAACAATTAATTATTATTTAATGTTACCAGCAGTCCCAAAATGAAACAAAAAACACACTAGAACAATGCGATCCGTACTCGGCACAGATCAGAAATATTATCACACCACAAGTTCTAAAAATTTTCTCCAAAAATCCCGCACAATAGTCAATAGTTATGTTACAGAAGCATCGTTATGTTTTCCTTTTTTCAAAAATACGGATTCACAATTTTAGATAAGACATAAAAAATCTTGTTAAGATTTCAAACTGCTAGAAATATGATTGAATATATATTTTTAAAATCATATTATATAGTTTCAAATTAAAATTCAATGCTATAACTTAACCTATTCCCAATTAAATAATTATCAATCAGTACTGAAGATAATAAGCGTTCAAGTATCGGTTAAAAAATTATATAAATATACACTAAACATCACACTATAATCAAGAACGATGTACATACATATGTATCTATTATATTCATCATATTTATAAAGTAATATTTAATAAATAAAACTTTATAACTGAAATACATACAAAGGACAATCAGTGTGTTTCATCTCGAATGGATATATGTATGTATTTTAGAAGCAACATCTTATCTAAAACTATTGAATCCTACATGAAATAGTTTCATAATTTCTATAATCAATCATGTAAATTTTTGCCTGGTATTTGTTAAGCGGTAAATCTCTATTCATTTAGTACATGTACAAGTAAGCATTTTTTTGTTTTTCTTGTTGAAATTATATGTATGTATGTATGTATGGTATGTGTAATTATAAATATAAAACATTTACAGATATTCATATAATAATGAACTATGTATTTATTTGTGGTGTATTTTTGTTTTAATCTTTTTTGTATGTTTGTTTAAATAGTTTTACCATCAGTCATCAATGAGTTGGAGTGAAGAGGGGAGGGGGGCAATACTTTGATTAATATTTTCGAACAATATTGAATACAAATACAATAGATTACGAATGTGTATGTGTGTGTGAGTATGTATGTATATACTGTGTAAGATTGTGTATGTGTATACATGTGTGTCGTTGTCATACGGTAGTATTATTATGTATATAATATACTGTAAATTTTTCCTTGTTTTTTTTAGAGGTTATATTGTTTAGTTAAACTGTTGCATGATGGTTTTAGTTTCTGGTTGTATTTGTGTTGTTTTTAGGTTATGTATGTAGTATTGTTAAGGCAGTTCAGTGTTTAACAGTCTAGAAAGTTGGCTGCCATGAGTAGTTCGAGTGCAATTTCCGGTGCAATAGGGAATTCTGGGATTTCTGTTGAGCTGTTTGTGTAACGCACCTTGTACGTAAAGTACATGCACACCTTCTGCAGCACATGAGAACTAGAAACATAATAACAATAATCATCATAATAATGTGTAACTATTATCAGATTCACACCCTATCAATAGTATGTACATTACATGTCGCTATGAATGTCACAACGCAATCTGTACTAATACATATATGTACGTATTAGTATAACATATGTCAAATCGTATAAAATAATTTTAAACATATTTTTATACCATTTTAAAAACTAGGTCACATGGCTCATTGAAAGAATTCGCTTAAAATAACTTGTCAAAGTAGGTTAAGGGCATATTCTCACTCGAAATAAAAACAAAATATTGTTAATGTTTAAATGAAATAATGGCTGATGTTATATTCAAATAAAGCAATTAATAAGATGATACAGTGATAGCTAAGATCAAATATGATCTGTTTCTTGCAAAGCTAATATAATCTTATAATGTATGAAGAATATACTATAGTCTGTATTAGTTTTATAAAGATGCATTACTTACGGAATTTCTCTAAAGTTAACTTCGTTAGCTTCGTTCTCGGCAAACTGTCCTGGTCCGCTTAACATCGCTTTGATCGTGCCAGAAGTCAATGCATGTTCCCTTTTCACAATAAACTCATGTCCATCGGATGAGATCAACTTTACGTACATAGCATCGGGGCCCTCGCATCCACCATACACCCGTTCGGCCTTCTCTTCACCAATTTCACTAGACATATTGGTTTCTCTAACAAAAAATCCCCATACATTAGTATCATATACATACATACGATAGATTAGTACAGATTAGACAGTAAAATATATTCAGTTATACACCGAAATTGACATACACAACGTCTCCCTTCTCATTATATTTCGTCGTAACTACTATCTCATCCTTTGCTGATAATTCAACACCAATTTCTTCGTCATTAATCAAAGCATTTTCCTTCAAACCTTCATCATGTTCAACTCTGTGTGTATAGTAAATAAATATTAGTAATTTAGTACAAAAAATTACCAGATTATACTCCGTAAAATGTACAATATTGTTTAAAAGTGTAAGCAGTTTAGTTTATTAACAATCTTGTGATGTAAAACCTTTGTGAATTTTAGAAATATACATACACTGTTACGTTCGCTTCGTCGATTTGCATACTGTCACTCTTATTCTCACTGCCAATAATTTCATTAGATAACTCCATTTTATTTAACGTTGATTAATCAGTAGAAAAATGATATAATCAAATAGTTTCTTTCTCAAATATATCAGTATACAACTGGGAGAGATATTGAAAATTAACAGAGATAATTTAAATCAAATACTAATAAATTATGATTTATCGCTAGCATTTGTTACAATTCAAATTGTTTCCGCATACCTGCATGTAGATGAGAAACAAATAATTGTTAAATATTATATGCCAGTCATATCTCAAAGATAGGTTACTTTATAAAAATAAATAATAATGTCGGACATATTTGTCTTTTCTCCATCGAACAATGGAAAAAATTCTCAGGCACGATGGGATTTTTATATAACTGGTATGAATAAATTAATATATCTGTATATTCGTGTATATTTCGTACTTACTTTGTTAAAACATTAATACACCACAATAATGAAATAAGCGCTATTTGACCCTATTTGACTGACAACTGACAACTCGAGTCAGTAATCTAACGAAACGAAAAGTTCCTCGTCGCTTCTTCCAACCAAAACCACTGGAAAGGTTAGATTTTATAATAAAAATATAATAAAACTAAAGATAATCGCTTGCTATACTAATATTTTCAATATCAGTCTGCACAATGCAAATATTTAAAATATCTTCACTGTTTGTGTGTGATATCGACCAAACTTTCGATAATTATTTATTTACTTAAGTACACTGTTTATTTTCTATTTAGATCATTTTCACGACCTCTGTCACTTAATTGAAAGTCTGTAAAAATAGACAATATTGTTTCAGACTGCAACATGAATGACTAGATAATTATTCCGTAGAGCTAATCAAAGCTTTACAATGGATGAAATCGTTTTTCGTGGCTCACAAAAGTTGGAAAATTTACAGGTACCTTGCTTGTTATGTAAATTCAACCTATATATCTCGTAAATTATAATTGTAGCGATAATATTTCGTGAAAGGCAGAAGATGCCTGCATGTCTTTCTTTTTGTTAGATACAACTAAGTTTGGCTGCTCAGCAAAGCAGAGTTTTATTTCAACAATATTCCGAAAGAGGGGCAGTGCTTGCTCACCAGGTATGGAATAGCCCTAAAATGGCTCAAATACAAGACTCGACTAAAGAATTATTGCTGTGGATATTGGAGTTGGTTGACAGAAGCAAAGATGCAGTGTTACGTGTGGGCGATCCTCGAAAATTCTTTGAACGATTTATTAAGCTATTACGTAATGAAAGTAAGTTATGAAAAATATGAGAAAAGTACATCATTGAATGTTAATTTGACACATTTGATTACAGTGAATAGACAACAATTGCTATTTGGATGTATAGGTTTTATTTTGGGCGGGGTTGTTGGATATTCTGTTGCTAATTTCATGCAAAAACCTGCAATATTTTTGTCTCATATGCAAGCGGCTGTGTGTACTAGTTATAATGGAATAGATGTAAGTGATTAGTGCCTGTGACATTTGTATATATTTCAACTGATGTTGTTTTTAGTGTGCCACTTTGATAGATGATGTACCTGTACCTCGTATTGAGGAATCTGATGATATTCTTGTTCAAGTCAAGGCCTCGTCTGTATGTTTCGTAGATGTAGATATATGTAAGGGCTATGGAAGAAGATTAAGAAGATTGTTAAGTAGATATAATCATGTAAGTAATATATTTCACAACAATAATATGTTTTATACATTCAAAAGTTACTTCATTACCATATGCTATTTGAATTAAACTTGGTAAAACAAATTATAGACAGTTTTTGGTAAAAATAAACACACACACATATATATGTTCTACTAATTCAAATATTGAACAATGTTTACAGAGTTCAAAAGCAGAATTCCCAATCATCTTGGGTCGTAGTTGTTCTGGTATTGTAGTTGAAATCGGTCAGAATGTCAGTAAATTCGATATTGGTGACGAGGTGTATCTGTCGACTCCGTACTGGGCACAGGGTACTGTTTCGGAATTTTGTATTGCCAAAGAATTCCGTGTTGGGCACAAACCGAAGAGAATCGGATTCGAGGGTGCAGCTGGTCTTCCGTATGTTGGAAGTTTAGCTCTGAACGCTATCAATATGGCCGGCATCACCGAGGAAAATGTTTCAGGAAAAAGGTACCGTTACTTGTTTTGAGTCCGAGTAGATATCACTGTATATATATTATACTATTGTTTATCCAGGATTCTAGTGTGCGGTGCATGCACTCCTATTGGCTGTGTTCTTATTCAGTACTACACTATCCTGGGCGGCTGTGACATATCTACCACGAGCACTGTGAAGGCAGCACCAGTCGCCAAAGCTCTCGGTGCTGATGACGTCATCATCGTCCATGGCCAACCTATGTCAAAGTTGGACTTGGAAGAAACAAGTGAACCGAAATTATTGAAAAAAGAACTCGAACTCCGGGATCAATTCGATGTTATTTTCGTGACGAAAGACGTTGATCTCAGTAGGCTGGAATTGAAAAAGTATTGCAAACCTAACGGCCGAATAATCTCTACACTGTCAGATGATTCACTGATTGATACGTTAGGGTTTTTCCTTGGGGGATTATTTTGGAGTTATGTTCGTGTCAAGTGTTTATTGCAGGTTAGAATATTATTTGACATAGTGTTTGTTTTGCTAAATAATATTTTGTTGATTGTATTTCAGCATATGTTCGGCTTGCCTCGTACAAATTTCGGTGAACCCGAAATAGATTCGACACAACTTGACATTTTGACCGATCTTGTCGATAATAAGCAGCTTCAGAGTGTTGTTGATAAAGTTTTTCATCCGCACGACATTGAACAAGCATTGGAACATGTGGAATCAATGAACTCTATCGGTAGTTCAATCATAACATTTAGATAACCACTGATCTCAGCTATATATACCAGTGAATACAAATATGTTCGACCATCCAAGTGCCTTACATGAGAACCACTATGTCAGAGTTGTATTAATGATAATTCAGTTTAAATATTATTAACACAACTGCGGACATGCATGTATTAGTTTGTACATAATTTTTGTTTAGCTGACATTTTTATATGTTTATGCCATATTAATTTTTACAGTGTATACAATGTTAATATGGACGAAAAGTGACAGATTTGAATATGTATAATTGTGACTTTTGTTATGAATTTATTGTGAATTTTTACTTGCATCATGATTTCGTGTTGATTTGTTAACGAGACTGCAACTATAATACAATAATGTTGTATAATTGTCGTGTAAATTGATAACAATTAAAATGTATAATTATTTGTCTTGAATAAGGATAGACAAATATGAAAAAAAATAAATAATTGTCATGTTATATAAACTGTCAAACATTAATTCTACAAAAAATCTATTTAATAACAATAAACAGGGACGTGTTAACTGGATTTTTTATAACTGTTTACCTTTTTCAATTTCAATGTGAATACACATATTTATTCTTATGTATAATGTAAATACTGTAGTTCTGGAGCCAAGAAAACTGAATGGACTATAATAATATTCGCAGTCGCAGTACACAATCAAATTTTATTTGCAAATAACGGAAAATTTTGAAAAAACCTAATATGAATTAAACATACGATATTTCGGTCATATATTTATTGTAAAAAGTCGGTACCATCATCGTAATACAATAATTAAACTTTATTTGTATGTAATTGTAGGATATAATTTGCAGTTTGACAGATGCGCGCGCGCACACACAAGAAACAAATGCTAGTTACAGATGCACAATTCAATCTTCCTCGGCGTCCTCCTCACCATTTTCCATTTCCTCACCACCACTAAACATCTGGCCCTCTTCTTCGCCCTCACTATCATCACCGGCCACTTCGGCATTCTCCGCCTCAGCCCTCTCCATTTGTCGGGCAAGTTCGGCTTCGTCAGTTGCCGTGACAACTTTGGGCTACATAGAAAACAATATAAATTACAGAAGAACAATATTACAATGAGTAATATGTATAATGAATTATCCGATACGTACCGCCATCTGAACTTTAAAAACACCACCCATCTTCGAAATTGTCTCTTCGATTTTATCAATAGCATCCTGAAGTGCTTTCAGACCGTCTTGTTTTTCAGGAGTCGACGTTGTCATGACTGAAAAGAATTGGAAGAATTATTGGCAATGCAAGAACTAAGCTTCAATATATATATATATATGTACATACCATACAGTGGTGGTGCAATTAAATTAATTTTAATTGGCAATTCTTCCGTTGACAGCGCCAAGCCGGCTTTCAATGAAGCTTTAACGGCATCAATGCCCTCATATCCATAACAAGCACACTCGATATCCGCACGAATCTTAACCGCCTGTGACGTCAATTTCCTCTTAATATTACTCAACAGCACCTCTTTTGTTTTCTCATCTAACCCACACTCAGCCAGGATGCTTGGATCACTGAAATTATAACGAAAATTAAAATCCTCTATAAAGATGACGCAATACCCGATAGGTCTTACAGTACAGCTTGTTTGAAGAAATCATAAGCACTGGCCTTATTTTTCTTGTACTTCTCTTCAAAATGCCACGCCGTACGTTGGTATAGATCTTCTAATTGTTCGTCAGTTTCGTATTTTAATAATTCGGCTACATGCCGCAAAATTGAATTAACGGCTTTCGCTTTAGCAAAACGTTCTGTACATTTCTCAACATCTTCGGCGGAAACACGACGTTTCGATAGATCTATGTAACCTGTGATATACATGTTGATTAATAAAATTGTTGTACTGATAACTGTAAATAAATGTTTACCTTTCTCCTTATCAACCCTAATTACAACAACCGGTTCTGTTTTACCGACTCGGATAAGCTTGTTTATCGAACGAATACGTCTTCTGGACAATTCAGAAAGCAATATCATGCCTTCGATATTGTTGTATTCTAATAAGTGCACATACGCACCCATTTCAGCTATAGATCGTACGTTTACCATCACTACATCCTCCACTTCGGGATACTTCTCTTTGTAAAACCGACACGAGAGAGGCATTTTGAATACTGAAACAAATATTGCAACTAGTTTAATTTATAGGTTAACAAATTAACACTCAGGAGATCGTTATAAGTTGTTAAACTACTCAATAGAAAGTTATTACTGTTTGTCAGACATGCATAATGTTATCTACAGATAAATGGGCGTACCTTTTTAAGTAAACTTTTATATTAAGTTGTATAATAAACACTATTTTATGCCAATTCGCATGTGGCATCAAGATTCGGTCAAATCGTTAGTGACAGCTTGCTATATTCGAGTGAATATAGCCAATGAATACAGCAGTCATAGATACAGTGAAGATCCCGCATAGTTTTTATAAATTTATTTCTATAATGAAATTACTGAATAAGTTAATGTTAAACATATAATATAATAAAATATATATTTTCATTTCATAATTTATTTCCTAGGATAACTTTGGAAATTAATGTCATTATATAGTTGGCAGCAGTGTGTCTCAAGTAGAAATAGGCGTATATGCTCATGTGTGAAATATGTCAGGAGGTGCTTGAAGTGTTGGTTAAAATTGCTGATTAAATACAAATATTTATTATTTATTAACAGTACATTAATATTCGTTGTTACTAATGGAAATAAATAAAATTGGCAATCGGAGTAATAGTAAATCTGAAAAATCACCATTTCATAAAAAGAAAGCAGATATATCACCTGGGGGGCGAACAGCTAAACGGAAAAAGAATGAAGGCTTAAAGCAAAAACAAAGTCCTTCCTTTAAACAAAAGACTCTTGATTCGTTTATTAAAAAATATGAACGTAGTCCTGAAAGAAGTAAACCTGCCGATTCGGTGGTACAAGAAAATGGTACGCCTGTAAGACGAAGTCCTAGAAATCATGATTTACATCAATCCACGGGTGATATGTCAAAACAACGGATGAAAACACAAGCGAAGCAAACTGTAAAAGAACTAATAAACAATGATATAAAACAATTACCAAATCAACCAATGAAAGAACCATCAAGGCTAGCTTTGAGAAATGCAGCTAAAAAAGCTATTAGAGAAACAACTTTGAAGGTTATGAAGCAGACGTCAAAGAATGCTTGGACAGAACATTCAAACAATAGTGTAAAAGATCAACCATCACGGAATACAATGAAAAACAACAATGCTAACCAAAAGACAAAAGGAGAAATGGATTATTTGTATTTTTCGCCATCAAAGAAATTGGACAAATTAGTACCAAAGATTGAAAATATTTTGCGTAGTATCGAAGAAGAAAATAAATTTAAACAAATTGAACAATTGATAGACAAGTCTTCGCAGAAATTCTTCAATAATCTGTTAGAGAAAAAAGTGAACGAAAATGAAAAGAATAAACGGAACAAAGTGTACGATTGTAAACATTTGACCCAAAAAAATCTTGAACGAATATTTATTAAAAATGCAGAATTTTTGGACAATATTTTCCAAGGTAAAGTGTATAATGAACGAAATGAACTCTTTAAACAGGATTCATTGTTGAATAATTTTACGGAAAATGATTTAAGAGTTAACGAAACTACCTCTGTCTTTACGGATGAACAGTTAATTTACATTGTGTCACTGTTTCGGAACAAATACGATCGTGGCAATATTTACAGGTATTCCGATTATTATTTTAAAGTATTATTGCCCGAGTTCTGTTTGAAAATATTCATGGATTATCACTACCAGTTTAGGACAAGGGACGCAGCCATGGAATATTTGAAGTCACTGCCTGTACCAAAAATTGTGTGATATTATAGAAAAGTACCTGCTGGTTGTATTGAATATGTTCTTTATAACATTTATTTTGTAAAGTATTTCTTTCGTTTCCTTTTGGTGCATACAAATATTTATTAAATTATTAAATGATTATCTAGTTCTTAGAATTTACAATAATAATTATGCATTTGTTTTAATATAAATGGGGACCAGAAGAAAGAAATACTATTATGTATAAGTCATTAGACATCATATCGCTTGTATTATGTAGTTAAATAAACTGTTGAATTTGCACATTATATATTATTTGAGTTTCTAATTTATGGTATTATAATACATAGTAAATAAAGTACAGTAATGTATAAATAATCCGCACACTCTAATAGTATAAAGGGGTATCCGTAATCCGATCTCCTGTATTCTGTAATCCGACATTATTTTTTTCATAATTGAATATCCGAACGTTTACTCCATTTTTTGTAATTTCATATATTTGTCAGAAGTCTGTCTTTATTCCACATTTTATATTTAAAATGTTTTTTGTTTGTTATTAGGGATAAATGGTTTTATAGTTATTGCGTATAATTTTAATGGTGTAATATTATAGTAACATTTTTATCGTTCAATAACGTATCTATAAATCGAACACGTTCGGATTATAGATACCATGCTCTATGATACTATAATCGGAAAGTTTTGTTAATTCGAACGGGGTCTGGCAACTTTCTATCTGGATTATTCATAAATTACTATATTCGAAATGTACTACAGTGGCTGTGTATCAGGTGCAATACAATTCCTCATATCCTCCTGACATCTGTAGTATAAAATGTGTACTGCAATTGTTAGATGTATTATTTTTACGTGCATGACATTCTATTTTCTTTAACAATATAACAAACCTGTTATAAAAGTTGTAATTAACATAAGAACTACATTCATTTCTTATATCGTACATGGTCGTATCGTTAGTAAAATTTACTAATTACTCTTTGGTTTCGTTTACGGTATAAAGTTGTTTGATGTATATCGTACACATATGAAGTTGTCATGAACATAATAATAATATGCATATTTGAAATTTTTACATAGACGCGTTAATTTAATGTGTGATTGGAATGCAAGATAATGCACCGACATATATGTGTGTGTGGCGTTGTTGAATATTTGTAAAAGTTTTTATTTTCTATCTCATACACACATCGACAGGTAAAAAGTCAAGTTGACCAAATGTACATTCATGCGTGTGAGTTGTAAGTGTTTCGCACGAGTATTTGTCTGGTTGAATGGACTCTGCGTGTGATTTCATTGGACACTTTGTAGACGCGGTTCATAACAGTCAACATGTCCAGTGAAGGCGAAAATGCTAAAAATCAGGTGTCAGAGGTACGTAATAATAAATCCGAAGATAAACGTTCTATATTTCAGTGCGCTAGTTTATTATTCTAACATGTACGGCAGTGTGGTATTTGTTGTTTTTCATTATTACGTAGCAAAACAACATGTTTGCTTAGCAGGAATCACAATATGGCTCCACGGGGCTCTGTTGATATTTGAAAACGCGGGAACGCAAATTATCACTAGCAAAAATATTTAATTTAATTTTATTCATTCGCTCAACTACTGTATGCAGTAAATTAAATGTGATTTTACGTTTAGCTGAATAAAAATATTACTGGAAAGTTTTTTTATCAGTATAATAAATTGTCGACGACTAGTGTACAGTGACCTAAAATAAATTTTACATTCTACATAAATTTTTACATGACGAATGCTGTGTATATATTATAAGGAGGGGTGTGTTCTTGATTTTAGGCTGAAGAGAAAGTGAATTTAGACTCGACAGACTCGTCACAAGATTCACAGGATGTTGTCAAATCAGAAACAGACGAAACACCCGAGAAAAAACTAGACGGGGAGGTGAAAACGAAGGAGAAATCACCGGAGCCGGTTGTCAAAACAGACGAGAAACCAGAGGTGAATAATGATAATACTAAAGAGAACGAGAAACACGATGAAGAGGTGAAAAATGAGAAGAATGACGATAGTAAAAATAAACTGAAAGACGAGAAGAATAGCAAAGAGGAAAAGAGTGAAGAGAAAACGGACGATGATACAGAGGGAGCGGAGGATGCTAGTGAAGATGGGGAGGAGGAGGAGGAGGAGGATGAGGAAGAGGATGATGATAAGAAAGATGTGCCATTATTAGATCAACCGCTGGAACAATCAGGAACGAGAGAGAGGAAGAAAGTACAGAGATTTAATGAGGATGTGACTCCTGAGAGTAAAGAGGTATGGAATTTAACTGTGAGTACACACATTTCTCTATATTATAGGTGTTGTGCTATTATTGCTTGTTTTATTATTTTAATATAATTTATACCAAAGAAATAAATGTAATAAGGTAAGACGTAGTTCAACTTAAAACCACCAAAACGTACTGCTTTTTACCCCTAAATAATAGAAAATTAAACGTTAAAATGAATGTTTATATTTTATTTTCGCTCTAAATGTATGTACATATCCTATATATATATGTATGGATGTTAAGTGTCAACGATTAATCTGTATATTATGTTTTAGTCCGCAAAAGTTGACATACCAAGTGGTTCTGGATCACAGTTGGGTAACATACCACGTATAGACGCGTCCATATCCCGATTTAAAACTGACGATCTCAAACTGTTACATCGTGTGTTGTTCAAGACGCCGGGCAAAACGGTTCAAATCAAAAAGAATATTAGAAAATTTAATGGTTTTGATTTTAAGAAAGACAGCGATGCGTATTCGAAGAAGTTGTCAAGTTTACAGAAGATGGAAATGAAACAGTTGAAAAGTATTTGTGAAATGTTGGATTTGGACAAGAAGGGGAACAAAGATGATATTGGGGACAGGATTTGTGAGTTTCTGTTGGAACCGAAGGATTCGGGCAAAGCTATTGGCGGTGGTCGGCCGAGGAGAACAGCTGCAGTTCGAGCAAATAACAGAGGTATACATTACATACGGAATTATGAAATACACACCAACTCTGTCGTGATTTCAAATTAGGGGTAATAACTAATGTATTATAATTGTGTATGAACTATGTAGTAATGTAGTCCGTACAACACTGCATACTACTTTTATAATATCGAATTTCCAGGACGTGCGGTTACAACTGTGTAGTATTAATGTTCTGATTCGATATTGCGGAGTTAATAAATTAACACTATACATAGTGACGACACTTTATATAGTAACTTCTCTCTCTGTTCCCTCGTAGGTTACTCCTCGCCTGAAGATGACGATGAGAGTGACGGTGGCGCCAGGAGATCGTCGCGGGCGAAACGTGGTAAAGGTAAACGGACTAATTTGAAGGATGAATCGTCGAGCGAGTCAGATGCAGAATTCAACCCCTCGGACAGTGAGGAGGAGGAGGAACGACCGCGCGTAACAAAGAAACGTAATGCACGTACCACACGTAAAAAACAGGAGACAGACGATGAGGCTAGTGACCTGGAGGAGACGCCTCCAAGTAGCGATGAGAGCGAGGTACATGCAGTACAAGTACGGACATTCATTCATATTCATTCTCATTTACTAACATTAGTATTAGTCGTAATCTTGCAAAAGTTCTATTTCACTTGGTCTGTATTTACTTTATAAATATGGATGTTCCTAGTCTGTAATCTACAGGCAACTGACAGTTTTATTTCAAAAGCAGCTAACAGTTTTTTAGTAAAGTTTCTCGTAACATAGTATCAAAATTTGAACAAAAACGTCCAACTTTTGCAAGCCTCATAGACACAAGTCACTATCATACCATTAAAAGTGTAGCAGTCTACACTATTATCGAGAAGGTCGTGATACATATATTATTAATCCTTAGCAACATGTGCTGTCCCTAAAACAAACACATTATTCTTAACAAACTTGGGTAGTCTGGAAAAAACTAATTAAATACAAGAAATCACATTGTAACTTGACTGAGACCAAACGTGAAGGGTTAATAATCAAACTATAATATGAACGCATGCATTGTTTAACTCGCAGGTTCTTGTATCTATTTATTTGTTCCCCCGAATTTGTGTAGGAACCAAAAGCGAAAAGGAAAAGAGGATCAGTAGGCAAAGTGCCCAACAATAAAGTGAAGAAAGCCTCACCGAAGAATGCAAAACCCACGCCCAAAAAAGCAACGAATGCGGCAGCAGCAAACAAGAACAAAAAACAAGAGACGAAGAAAGGTCGAAAACGGGGCAAAGAGGAGAGCGAAGAAGATGACGAGGAGGAAGAGGAGGAGCGTGACAGTGAAAACAACGCAGCTAGCAGCTCAGAAGATGAACCACTTGTCAAGAAATCTAAATCACCACAACCACCAAGCGTAAGTATATAGAATAATACCAGTTATTTTATGCTAAATGTACTTAATATAGGGTATAACTTCCCAGAAGATCTGATTCCCTAAAATTCATGAGATCAAATCAGTCTAGTCCTCTATATTCTGTATTATAGAATCTATAAGATAAAATTTCTTGTATCTCATTGCACTGTTCTCCAATAGTTCAGTGGAAAAAACCCTCCCCACGGCTTGAATCACAATATTCCTACGATGTATTCAGATTTAAAGATAGAAATATTTCATAGTAACGTTACATTTTATTCAATATTTAGTTGGAAGTCTAAATAATAATCATTGTTACCGTTTAATAATATATGTTTGTGTGTGTGTTTTTGGGACAATTTACAGGATGAAGAAATAAAGACTTACGTGAAACAAATCTTAGAAGGTGCCAACCTTGAAGAGATTACAATGAAAACCGTATGCAAACAAGTGTACGCCCATTATCCCGAATTTGATCTTGCACATAAAAAAGATTTTATAAAAACTACTGTTAAATCGGTAAGTACTATTCAATGCACACTTGGAAGGTAGTATGTGTACATCTGAATACTAATAGTTTAATACAAATTTTCAGTTAATTTCAACGTGAGCAGTTGCAATAGAAAGAAGATTTTTTTAGCATGTAAGAGAAAATATCGAGATGTTATTTTACTAAAAAACATAAAACAACAACAACAACAACAATAAATCATCATGAAGTGAATTGCTCTTAGTACAAAATGACGGCTTATCATTTCGTGTTACATTTATTTTATATTTGAATCAATATTTTTTTTCTTGTCGCGGAAATGATTGTATGTTTGTTTATATAATATATTTTGAAGATTATTATTATTATTATTCATATTATGTTTATCGAATGTGGCACACTTCATATTTAATTTACATGGGTTTAAATATTATTAAATATTTCTTCGTTTTTCTTTCTTCTTTCAGTACTCTATTCTTCTAAACCAAATTGTGACATTGTATAAAGACTTTTTACATAATAATGGTTGGATTTTGGATTTTTTCCTTATTACTTTGACAAACATCAAGATATGATTGTGTATAAATATTATATCATTAACCCTTCCCCCCTCACTCTTGCGTCCTCACTCTCCCCCTTGACCCATCACTTTATCCTTTGAAAAACAAAAAAAAAATGTGTGAGTGGCAACTGTTTTGTACAGATATTTGAAGAAAATAAATTGGTGATTCATTATTTTCCTACATAAATACATAATACATACACCTTACGTGCATAATTATAATAATAATTACCCCCCGCCCCCTTTGTACACTAGAAATGTGCTTTGTTGTCGTCATTATGAAATGTTTATGCTAAGCTAGTTATTTTAGATATAAACAGAAAATTGTAAACAACCTTAAAAATAATAAATTTTTATTATTATGGATTACATATTTACTTTGTTTTAATCGATTGTCACATTTTCGAAATACATTTGTATGTATGTATTTTTAAATGAAAGTAATACATATAAGAAATATTTGATTTGAAATTCCCGCCAGCAATAAGCGGAAGTGACGCTTGCGCTCCAATGGCGAACTGTTAAAGCGATACTGTTCCGTGATTGGCGCAAAATTGTCTCGTTCATTTTCACAAGTCTTGTGCTAGGGCCATATATCTGGTTCAGCGCTGGTCAATTTTGTGGAAAAATTGATTAACTCGACCAGAAAATTTTAATTTTTATGCAATGGTAAGTAATATAACTAATATACTTTCTATATATTGCTTTAAATTAATCCTGACGGGTATTATATATAAATTATGACTCTGTCAAAATGTGACATGCAAACACACGTGGTAGTATCAAATTTACACTCTAGTAATTAAGTTTTAGATGCATATTTGTTTCAGAATGTTATAGAATGTTTTATTAGGTAAAATTCTAGCTAGAAAGTAGTTTAATATTGTTTTTGAAAAGTTTGTTGTACGTTAACATAACCTAAGAATCATACATATGTACAGTTGGATTGAGTAGGATAGTTTTCAATAATATAGCTAAAATATTATAGTATTCATTTGGTAAATAGTAAAATAACTAATTTATCTGAAGAATTATGGCGCATAATATTATATTAAAAGATTAAAGTGCTGTTAGTTGATTGATCTGAATAGTATCGAATAAATATTAAGATGAAAGCATTATTAAAGTACTGTATATTTTATTTTTCCAGGCTTCGATGAAGGAAAATCCTGAAAAACCCGGGCAGGAAACCGCCCCAATCCATCGCATTCGTATCACATTGACTTCACGGAACGTACGTTCGTTGGAGAAGGTGTGTGCCGATCTGATTGCTGGCGCTAAGAAACAAAAATTGCGTGCCAAGGGACCCATGCGTATGCCAACCAAGGTGCTCCGCATTACCACCCGTAAAACACCCTGTGGTGAAGGTTCCAAGACGTGGGATCGCTTCCAGATGAGAATCCACAAGCGAGTCATCGATTTGCATTCCCCGTCCGAAATTGTCAAACAGATCACATCGATCTCCATCGAACCCGGTGTAGAAGTCGAAGTGACAATTGCTGATGCGTAATTTTTACGTTTTACATAATAAAAACGTTTTAAAAACTTAACAAACTATGTTTTATTTTTCAATAACCTGACCTCTTAATGAATTAGTTGTATCCTTAATATAGTACATGTGGTGAGCTAAGAGTTATAATTCGTAAAAGAATTTGTATTTCAATATTTCTAGAATAAGAATTGTTTTATAATATTAAAACTTGCATGACTAAATATTAAATATGTAGTATGAAAATTTCATTTATAAATGGCAGCTAATATTCGGAATACTTGGACAGGAAATTCAATAAACTGTATAATTTATTCTGAACATGTCAGACATACCTTATTATTTAAGTAATACATGCATTTAAATACAGTTTTAATTCCTCCATTATTCATTGTTTGAGTACGTGATTCTTAAGCAAATATAAAAACTATCTTACTAAGAAAAATACAAAAGTAAATAGTCTGATTCTGTTTATCAATAACTTATGTTTTCTCAATGATAAATTGCATATTTTGCAAGATAGATGTCATGTATAAATTGTAAGAATTTGACGCCAAATATGAATTTTGAATTTACATCATAACTTAATGGAGAGGTATGACTTAATTGTGCAAAGTCGCTGATAAAAAATGATTAAATACGGCATTTTTCTACTTATTTACGTTACGTAGCAACTTCCTAGCGAGGTTTAAATTCGCAGGGGCGTGACTGCATTGCTATGTATATAAATGACGTAATATTTAAAATGTCCAGTCCGCCATTTTGTATTCTTACGCGATCGGTGGAAAAGTAGTGCGGGTGATTTTTACGAAATTCTAAATGAAATTCAACATTTACCAGGGTAAAACTTATGTATATTTGTCAAACAAGTATTAATTCCATCTTTTCCAAGTATATTGTTTAGCTGAATGGTGTATTTTATATGTAGAACAAGAAAACAGTTTTACAGGTTATACGGTAGAGGGGACATGGGTCTAAAGCTTTCAGTTGTTTATGGTTGCCCAGCCCAGTTCGAGTTTGTGATTGTGCAGTGAATGAGATACGTTTATAATATACGTTAAATTAATGGATATCATTTACAATTGATAAGGTGAGTACATTCACATATACAACAACAGTTTCCTTCGTATGTTTCTTGCTTGTTATTGATCAAGTGTGCGTTGTAATTTGAAAAACTTAAATTGAAACACGTCAACCGACTTGGTGTAAAACCTATTTTACACGGTGTAATAATATCCACACACACACACAGAGGCGATACGTTAGGAATGTTTATACCAAAAATCAAATGTAAATATTTACCGAAGCCACGGCTATATCTGTGCACAAAAAAATAAACTTTGTACATGTACATACATCGGCTGTTTGCATGGAGAAAATTTGCAAACATAGTTTTATTATTAACATGCAGAGAGAGATATATATGTGTGTGATTTGAGTCATAATAATAGCGTTATTGTTATGTGTCTGTGAGAAAACAGGAAATGATGGTAATTTGAGGCTAAATGTGGTTGATATTTTGTTCAATAGTTGCAATGTTATGATTGAAAACATGTTTTACTGTGATTTCGGAAACAGGTGATAAGATTAAATTTAGAGAAACAGGTTGTTTTTCCAACTGACATTAGTCATTACGAAAATAACTCCGCACACACACACATACACACGACTAATCGGGTTCTAAACGTAGATTTCACCCATAAATAGCTTTAGTTGGAATTTTCCCTAAATTAGGGTTAGTATTTCAAGTGACCTATTTTATTTTATGTTGCAGTATTTGTTGCAGTATGCTCTAAAATGTCAGTTTCATTTTATATCCGAAAAAATAACGAAGAAAAACAGTAATATTTTTTCGACCAAACAATTCTAGAAAAATAAACATTGAATATTATAGATAATTCTATTTTCTTGGTGCAATAAAAATAAAGGTGTATTTGATACATATATTATCTAATAGTTTTTATGATATTTCTTAGGAAATATTTATCTAATCATATATTTATTTTATTGGCATACAATTATTACAAAGGTGCAGAGATTTATTAATTATTATAAGTGTAATTTGTCGATAATGGATATTTAAATCACTAATATCTACTTAATACTATATTATGCACTTATCAAAAGGTTGATAATATTAACAATAATTCATTCAAGAATGTGTATTCAAGTATTTGTTCAAAAGAGACGTCAAACATTTATGGCAATAGCTGAAAATAGTATAAATGTTACCGTCCTTGGCATCAAAACTAGTTTCAGTTAATTCTTCATTTAACTGGGATAGTTTAAAGAAAGTTTAGCAATATATGTGTATAGCAACATTATCCATTCATCCATCCATCCATCTATCATATGTTCACAAACAGATATTGAGTTTATTTACTTTAACTGCTGGTTAAATTTAACAGATTAAAATAAATATTTTCACCGGGGATGAGTCATTGTTTAAAAATATAAATATGTTATCCGGACAACAGAACATTTGGCGATTTTTTTCTATTCTATTGTTATTTTATGTGTGAATATTATTTAACAATATCAAGCGGGCTATGGAACATAACCTTTATATGATGACTGTATGTGTCAAATATGTGTTAGTTTTTCGGTTGATGTATGTCATATATATGTATGTACTTATATAATGTAAACGTCATGTTAAGAGGTGACCAATTTGCTTTGAACTTATACTCACACACACACACACACTCACTCTCACTCACCATTGTATGAGACACCGTTTGAAACCTTTTTATTCAACTCAATCATAAATAATTTGTCCGAATCAACTGCACTCATTCAGCAATAAAAAAAGAATCCCAGCATGTCATGGCTGGGCTTGTTTGCAATTGTTCTTCTCCAGTGGCTGCCTTTGATCCACTCCGTTGGCTTTTAAATAATTTCACTCGACGAAAAAAAAGTGACAGTTACTCGTTCTTCTTCTTGTTGTTGTTGTTGCTGCTGCTTTTTTGTTTTGCCGTGAACTTCAGAATCTTCAGCACTGAATTTGATCCACAGATACAGGGGGGTCATACATTTATTACCCGTAATTCTATTTATAAAATTATATATATGTTTTGTAAAAATACCATATCATAAACAATGGCAGCATGATCATTGATTCGATCATGTTTAAAAGCAGACTGTGATCTAAGCTTGCCATGAACTTCATGGCTTACTAGATATTATTGCATCGAGGTTAACTGTCACCGCCTCTTTACTCTCACAAATAGATAAACAAATTCAGATGTTGCTTTGATTGTGCTTTTTGTTAAAATAAAACGAAAATACGGTTGTTTCTCCCATGTTTCATGACATACTTGATTATAAAGTGCAACGACGAGGTTAACTGTCATCGCCTACTATTATCAAATAAACAATTGTAAGGTTTTTTGTTTGTTAGTTTTGAATAATGGATGTATGTGCGAATGTAAACAGAAGGATGTTATAAATAAAACGTATTTTCAACGTGTTTTTATCAACAGTAGAACATCACGACTGTATATTGTTTTCCCCTTGTGAGTTTCTTTGTGTGAGAGAAAAAAAAATATAAAATAACGTGAATTGTATATGTTAGTTGCATGGTCTAGCGAGCACCCAAAACGCATTTTATTATTCATTTGCGTGAACCAGCGGTACTCAAGCGCTGTGCGGCGGGGTGGGGTGGTGGTCGCAGGAAATAGTTGAACCAGTGGTTGTCAATCTGGGGTTTTTTGGATGTTTGATGTGGTTTCGCAGTGCTGTGAATGTGTGTGAATGGATGCCGGCAAGGTTTGTTAATGATTAACGACATGGATGATGTCATTTCAATGGGTCGCATTTTTTAAACGCCGCCATGTGTCATTTGTGGTAATTATAGAGTGTGATGATGCCGATATGAAAATGTCATGATTCGCGGCGGCGTCATTTTTTTATTAATCTGAATTTGTGGTAAGAATAATATTTGTTACCACAAAAGTGGATTACAGAATTAGTAAGGCAGCCAGTGTTGTGTGTGAGCTGGCAGAATTATGACAAATAATAGTATCACAGTTAAATATAGTATGATATATTATAGAAATAAACTAATTGTTGAAATCACATTTCTAGGGAATTTAAACTTTTACACTGAAGAATTTCAATTTTCTTTTGTATGTTAATCATGACATACATATTTGTTGTGCACGAAATTGTTCTTGTGTAATTAGATACGAATAAAGAACTAATTAATTACAACGTTTAATTATACTTCTAGTTCCGTGCTTTTTACATGTGAAATCTAAAAATACATTAATTTGTTGTTATTTTCAATACATATTGAATAACGTTATCGCTAAAAATATATCTACAAGGTCGTTTGGTAAAAAGTGATGTGTTCTATATTGTATTTGTTATAGAAATGGTATGGAAGAAAAAAAGTGTGTATTCCCGATCACCCTGTATATATTATTATAGTAATCGCGTATGTTAAGGTTGTTTTGTTTTTATCAAGTGTGCTCTGTAAACAAGTGCGTAATATGAAAATGTTGTGTCACTTATAGTTATTACTACTACATTTATGCAGTATTTATGGGCGTAAACATTTATGTTTTTATTTTTAATAATTAAAATATATGCTAAATGAAATTATTCAATAGAGAATATTCAGATGTTAATAATAAGACTTTATGTGGATTGCAACGGATTTTTTCAACAGTTAAAAGGTTCTGTGACCTTTCAAATAAGATATGTATGTATGTATTTGTGCAATGTTATTGTCGGTATATGATGGTATGTGTTTTATTGAATTTTACTTCTGGTATGCATTCCGACACGATTCATATATATCTATCTATCATCACTCATAACTGTACGTCACTACTGGTATGGGTACGTGTATTAGTACACGCAAGTAATTATATACCAAGTAATGACTCGTACTGCGACATATATGTATACGTCGTAGTCTCATTGTGAAATGCGTCGTTTCATGAAGAGCCTAGGCATTTCCTACCCTATCCAGTGACATTGTATAGGTGGTTTTACACTACACAACCTTACCGTACCCCACCATCCTCATCATGAATATAATACACCTTAGTGAGGCGCCTACATGAAATGTCTAAGCTCATAATGAGACCACGTTATTTCATGAAAAGCCTAGACTGAGCTTGGTAGATCATGAATTAGGTTAGAATCATCATTTTACACAATCGGGCTAGGTTTTTAATGAAATGTCACTAGGGTAAGGTAGGATACTATATTCATTATGGGGATGGTGGGATAGGAGTAGGGTGTGTGGTGTAAAAATAACCTATATAATGTCACTAGGGTAGGGTAGGACATGATATTCGTTGATACTTGTGATGAGAAAGTTTCATTACATTCTATGGCGATGGTACATGAAATGCCTAGGTTGATCATGGAACGACGTATTTCAGAATGAGACTACGACATACGCACATACACACACGGTGTGGTCTGTAGTCTGTCATAATTATTTATCTGTAGATTCTTGTAAACAATTCCAGTGCAATCTGTAATAATTAAGTCTCAAGCTTCAACTTGTGGCCAATTTTCTTGAGCCGAGTACAAGGCCTGTGCTAGTGACAAACTTTTAAACTCTTCAACAGTTTTAACGGTTCATTCTAAAGCACATTGTACTACATACATATATACATACATACATACAGATACGATACATGGCAGAAACTATACATATACTAAACAGATACTATTTTATAATACACACATATTCATTTATACAAATTGTATGAATTACATACACACACATTAAACTTATATACATATCAGATATATGCTTGCATACTATATCTAAAAACATATATACATACACACACTATACCACTATGTACACATACATACACCATACCTCCATACATGCATATAGGTATACATTATATTTACATACATATACTATGTCTACATACACTTTCTATACCTCCATATATACATACTTATACTATACTTACATAAATATACTTCACATGCATACACACTTCATTCCTCCATACATACACATTCTATACGTCCATATATACATACATACAGTATATAGCTTGTTACATACATATATACAGTATATACCTTCTTACATACTTATATACACTTTATATCTCCATATATACGTACATATACTATATTTCGATATATACACACCACATGGTATAGCACCACATACATACATACACACACTAAACCTACATACGTATATATAGATACATATATCACACATTGATGCTAACGTAGTTGGACACCTGTGG
>JAGJTL010000039.1:794876-814958 GCA_022063505.1 Calosoma granatense
TACATACATATATACATTTTATATCTCCATATATACGTACATATACTATATTTCGATATATACACACCACATGGTATAGCACCACATACATACATACACACACTAAACCTACATACGTATATATAGATACATGTATCACACATTGATGCTAACGTAGTTGGACACCTGTGGCTGACTTTAAGTCTCTCTCATACACACACATGTGCACACGCACCGTGTAAGAATCACTAACTGAAAGTGGAGGGGGGTATACACCTAGCCTAGCTAAGTTCACAAGGGTCATTGACCACACTACTACTACTACTGTTAACGTAACTCTAGGAGGCCGCGCCATATTATGAGTTCGTCTCTGGGTCACCCGCGTTACAGCCCTGTACACCGGGGGCGCCACCCTTGTAGTATCACTATTGATTAGTCACTATGTGTGTGTGTGTGTGTAACATGCACTATATCATACAGTAGTTCTCAAACCAATTCAAAGAAGCCATACTTTTAGACTTGGCCGAAGTTGAAGAATATTCATAAAGAATTAAGGATATGAAACTATAATTATTTACATTGAAAATTTCTACTGTCCCGGAACATGTACAGTTTGGAAAACACTGTTTCATTCTTGTGCACTTGTTTCAAATAACACTAGCCAAATAGCGGAAGCAGGATTGTAAAATTCTTTTGTTACTTACGATAAGCTATTCTTTTATTATAACTCATAAGGAAGGGGAGAAGAGGTTATGAATGTATAATTTCGGAAGTTTTATGAATAGCGCTGGATTGTCGCTAGTGAATAAAATAGATCAAGATTGTAAAATATCCGAGCCACCAACGATGTTGACAGGGATAGAGTGATAAAACGGATATCATTTGTATTATATACACACGGGAGGGTGTGTACATTGTAACAGTGTAGTACTTCCGCACCATATAACATAACGTCTATATGTATATGGGGTAAGATAACAGTGTAATTTAATATTTGTTTCTTGCTGATCTAATAGAATGTTACCTCTATGATTCTGAGTGCATTCAGACATCTAGCGTACTTGGCCTCATCTCCGATGCTACTTTCTAAACAGTCAACCAATGACCGTTATCAATTCGCATTGATGCTATTTTATTCATCCGTAATGTTAACTATACGATTTGTCGGTACTCTTCAAACAAATCTAATCTAATTTTATAGATAATTCTATTTTAACAGCAATTAGAATAAAATAAACAACATGTTATCGAAACGTATTAAAGTAGATAGTCGATATATAAAACAAACTTTAAATTAAAGCAAAAAATAATGTTGTTGTACTAGACATACATACATACATATGTGTTTAAATTAAATTAGCATGTTTTTTTTTTCTTCTGTATGTGTACTAATTCCATTAGCGTCAGTTTATATATGGGTAGGGCACATCACACCCTTTTTCATTTAATTTAGCAGTACTGTACTATTTCAGTATTTAGGTCACGTTCAGCCATACGTACACACATACACACAAGACCTAGAAAAACGAGGTCATCACGGTTTGACCTGATTAAAATTGTAATTAAATTACTTACCTCTGAATTAACCAGAGATGTTAGTGTTAAATTCGCGTGAAAACTTTACGCAAGCGTGGCTTATACATATAATAAGTAATTATAAATAGAATACCACCTTTAAACACAAACACACACACCGCCATATTGTGGAAAAACAACTGACAGTCAACTGTCAAGTTTCCATAGCATACTGTGATCAGTTGATTTTCACTTATTTCTTCACATATACTATGTATCACTATACCCTTGTATAATTAAATACATATTTATTTTGTTTCTTATATTAGAAAAAAAAACTTGTTTGTTCTTGTTTACAAAGTTACATATTATGTCAATCTAATCTGATTACATTTAAATTCCGTTATTGTTTGTCATCAATGACAGTTACGTATTCAATCAAACACGGCAGCCACGTTTTAATAACCTTCTACTGTCAATTGTTTTTCCAAAGCGTACTCGACAGGGTCGTAAATTTTACTCGATAAATACAGTGTACATTTATATAACCTTTTCTCCTCTCTGTATAATGTAAACAAATTATATAATCTCAGTGCATGTGTACCGAGCATGTAGGGACTAATTTTATATTTCCTTGTTTGCTGTATGCATTTAAGTAAAACGAGAGCACAGCACCCACTGTGATTTTTAAGTAGCTTACACGCGCTGTTGTTAATTAGGAAATGCGTAGAATTAATATAAAATGAAGGAATATTTTCCGTGACCATAAGAACAGATACGCATATCTGTTTCTATGACATACTAATACATTATTTTTGTATAATTAACCTCAATAGTTCGAGTCATTCATTTGGTCAGCATCGTGCGATGAGACATATAGAATGAACGAGTATGATTATATCAGTGAAGTAATGATTTTAGGAAATCTAAACCATTCGCTTTTATGCGGTGGTTTACGTCAGCCTCTTTTGACTTTCAAATCTCTCCGTAGTGAAGTGTGCACTATTTTTAGTATGACATCATACACTTGACTACACAAACCTGTAGAGATATGGCCTCGCGCAGCATGTCTCTGGTGGCCCCATACACACAAGAGAGGGCGCACACATAGCCTACCAGGCACCAGTTGGTACCCCTGCACTCGATAAACAATAACACTCCATCTTACTGGATAAACGAAATCCACTTGAAATTGCAAGATTTGAACCGAAAAATACATATAGCTGAAGGAAGTTTAATTTGTTGTAAAATTTATGCTAATTTCAAGGCATATACAGATGAAAATATCTCGTAGAACAGAAGTTTTAACGACAGTTTCTAAGGGTTTCACGGGGAGGTCAATAACTTGCAACTGATCTGTCAAAATACACACACAGTACACTTTACCAAATAGAAGCTTTCATTCGATCAATAGCCGACAGGCAATTTCTGAGAATTTTGTTAAACTTTTCAATATATCGAATCTCGGGTTACACTGTAAAATGTTTACTCGAAACAAGTCTATTCTGGGTACATTGTTATAGAAACAGTCTATGTATGTATGATGTTTTACAAGACTTGAGACTATGTGAGTGTGAGTGTGTATTTTTGCATTCTGTCACGACTCAAGGGTGATTCATGACACATAACATAAAGTGCATGTGTGTTGTAAGACGTACAACATGTACAGGCTTGCAGGATTATTGTACAGATAGGAGAAGCGAGGTGCTTCACATACAAATGTACTTCAGAACAGAACCATAGGACAGGCCCGTACTGGCCCGTATAGATAATTAGTGAATGATTTGCTATTAAGTAAAAACTTAATCACTTCATAATTGGAAGAGATTCAACGAAAATGTTTTAAGTTTTGTAATTATTTTGAAGAAGGAATCCACCACAGCCGGCAATCAAAAATATTATATATACAAATACAACGAAATTTGAATCAATAAAAGTTTAGTATTAAATAATATTTAATTTTAGAAATGTATGAATATACGTAATTGTATGAATCAACTAATTTGATTCATTGTTTTTCATCAATTAGATTCAAGTTCAAAATTCACATCTATAATTTATGTACGTACAAAAAATGGTTATTACCTGAACGACGGTTAATTATCTAGACGGAAACCGGAAGTAGAATGGCGTCAGGGTCACCGTCCTTGTGGCGTCGCGTTGGCGTCTCAACGTCACACTCATGTATATACATAAAGTTATATGTTCCATGTGTTGACATTTACATAGGGAGAGAATATACCCTTAAACTTCTATGCTTAAATTGTATAAAATAATAGCACAAGTGCGTTGTATTATATACATATAGACATTCTGCAATGTAAAGTAAAACTACCATACATACATGTTATCCTTACTACAGTGTAACGTACTGTTGTATACATGTGTGTATGTGTGTGCTATGTCGTGCTACTCTTGTAGGATTTTATTATCCTGGAGCACGCGACGCGCTTCGACCCCATCGAGACCCTTTAATATGATTACAGTACAGGGTCGGCGCCAGACGTTTCCGTTCTAACGTCATTCTTACATGCACACAAGCCAACCATCATCACATGTGCACAACGATTCTGATGCTAATCAATTTTCCTATACGATTCTTTTATGGTTTATCGTGCTACGTTTTTTGTGCTATCTGACTTTATAGACCTATAATTTGTAACGTTATTTGTGTCTGAATATACAGGGTGTATTATAACTTTATAGTAGAAAGAAGCTATAAAATATTTCAGTTTATTATTCAGAGAGTTATTACTACTTTTGTGAACGCATATTAAAGATAAATGTCAAACAATGTGAAATTGTAGGTTATACTGATAATACCTTGCGTATGTCCGCTTGTCAGTGATTGCAACATTTTCCTTTATCTATATTTGTTATTAATTATCGTTTCTTTATGTTTGTTTTCAGACGGACCTCTCCCAAAATGCCTGAGGAAACGAAAATGAGTGTGGAGACAGTCGACGCATCGCCAGCGAAAAAACAAACCATTGGCAAGATGGCGCTGGCGAAAGTCACCATGTTGGATGGAACTGTCATGGACGTAAACATTGAGGTACCAACCTTTTCTATCTTCAAAAATAAATTCCACTAGACAAACTTAAAATAATTATGCAACTATGTATTAAACTTGTATAAAAACAAGTTTAATGAATCATGTTATTTTCTATACCTTAACTCAGCGAATGTTCCGTATTTGGTATAATGATATGTTTTATAGTTTTAAATATATATGTAGATGGGTATCATATATCTTCTTCGGTCAGATATCGCTTGCATAACAAGAGTTGGTGTTTCTAAATACATTGTATAGAACGGAACAGGATATTTATCAACTTGTTGTTATTTACAGAGGAAAGCAAAAGGACAAGAACTTTTAAACAAAGTTTGTGGTTCAATGAACCTACTGGAGAAAGATTACTTTGGTCTGTTGTATGAGGACAGACACGACAAGCGAAATTGGCTTGACATGGACAAACGGATCTCGAAATTCTTAAAATGTAAGTCCATCTTACAAAATTATTCAACAAAACAAAAAGTTTACTCTATTTCAAAATCTGAATGGATCGCGACTTGGCATTTTATTTGATTGAGAGTTATTAATATAGTATTATTCTTACCATTTAGTCGAGCCTTGGAAGTTGAACTTCGAAGTGAAATTCTATCCACCCGACCCCGCTCAACTCCAAGAGGACATCACCAGGTACCAGTTGTGCTTGCAGATCCGTAACGACATCATCAGCAACCGGTTGCCGTGTTCGTTTGTAACACACGCTCTGCTTGGCAGTTACCTGGTGCAAAGTGAACTCGGCGACTATGATCCCGATATCAATGGTCGTGGTTATTTGCGCGAATTCAAATTCGCACCAAATCAGACCACAGAATTGGAGGATAAAGTGGCGGAACTCCATCGTACACACAAGTACGTGCACGGCATATATTAATTCTAAATGAATACGAGTGTGATTGAATGTGTCATTTTATAGAGGTCAAACTCCGGCCGAAGCTGAGTTACATTATTTGGAGAACGCAAAGAAACTGGCCATGTACGGTGTGGATTTGCATCCGGCTAAAGATTCTGAAGGTGTTGATATTATGCTGGGAGTTTGTGCTTCCGGATTGCTTGTTTACAGAGACCGGTAAGTGATTTATATTACCTGTTTAACTGATTATTTTCAAGGGAATTTGTCTATGGAGAATTCAGTAGAATATTGCGAATTAAGTCTTGTGGGAATATATTAGTAATTAATTGATATTGTGTTTTGGGAATTATTGGTAGAGATTAATGTAATTGCTAATAGCTAGAATTTAATAAAATGAAAATTATGTATATTAAGAAATGTTATTGTGAATTATGTGTACTGAGAATTGTATGTTGATAATTATGTCTACTGAGAATTATGTCTACTGAGAATTGCTTATTAACAATCAAATATCTACAAAGAATTGTACTTATATAGTTTTATCTAAAAATCTACGGCAAGTACAGTCAAATAAACACAAAAATACTTTTCCAGATTGAGAATAAACCGTTTCGCGTGGCCGAAAATCTTAAAGATCAGTTACAAACGTCACAATTTCTACATTAAAATCCGACCGGGTGACTTTGAACAATACGAGTCGACTATTGGCTTCAAACTAACCAATCACCGTGCAGCTAAGAAGCTATGGAAAACATGCGTTGAACATCATACGTTCTTCCGTCTGATGACACCGGAACCGAATCAAAAAACCGGACTGTTCCCACGGTTCGGTTCGAAGTTCCGTTATTCAGGACGTACTCATTACGAGACGAAGAAGACACCGATCGAACGACCCGCACCACAGTTTGAGCGGTCATTGAGTGGTAGACGATTGGCTTCTAGAAGCATGGACCGTATGTATTTCTGTTTAAATCTATTTCACTTGTCTATACGGAGCAGTGGGCTGATTGTGTAGCCATGCTACTGGCTAGCGTGCATTGTTAATTATATAGATGTGATGAAATATGTATTTCCATTTCAGCTCTGGGTGGTACGAGGCCAGAAGAAAACTACGACGAAGCTAACAAGCGTCATACAATGTCCCATCCACCCGACCACATCCCCGACATGGACAACATGAGCCCGGCCAAGGTCCGGTCACCCAAAGACAAAAAGGAAAAGGTAATAGAACCCTCCACCCACCACACTGTACATTCACAACATAACCAGTCATACATATACACTAACACAAAGAATATAAAGTAATACTACTGGTATGATGATTAATTTGTGTTTGTTTTTCTTGAATTTGCACTAATATTTATGTAATAACCTTTATATGATTCTCAAGTAACCCACCTAGTTGTTCATTTATCTGGTTTGTTTAACGTTTATTCAGTTGTTGATGTATGTTGTATGGTTCATGACCTAATTGCACAATGGCCTTGTTCCTTGTAATTCCCGCAGCTGACAAGGAAAGGCAGCACCGGTACCACAAGCGCCAGTTCCGCTAGTTCCGTTGAAGGCGAATACGAAGCGGGAAAACACGAAGCGGAAATTGAGAAGGTGTACATTTGCTTGCACTGTTCAAATCACGTTCTGTCACTTCAAACTGTTCTTCATATGTTATTAATGTCGTTTTGTATTATTGTCAGTACCTTGTATTTGTACTATAAACAATTTGATCTTATTTGATATGCGTTACATAATTAGATTAGAGAACTTGCTAGTATTAAGATCAAATTTATATAGTTCAGTACAACTTACTATAGTTGAGGAGAAATCAGTGTGTGTGTGTGTCTCTTGTATTGTGATGCCTGAATTATGATTGGTTGACATTTTTCTCGTATTCTGGCAGCAACGCATTGTTCATGTATTAGATCATTTTAAATCAGATTCACCTGCTGTAACAGAAGAAAATAATACTTATCAGAGTGATCAGACACTAATGAAATATCTAATTTAAAATGATACATCAACAAAATGTTATGACTCTACACACTGTTCATTGTTTTTGCTTTAATGTTTTTTTTTTAAATTTAAAGTCTTACATTTTAGTTCTTCTTCGTAAATACAACTTTGTATATCTTCGTTCTCACTTATATTTTATTTCAACAGGTTTTTTATTTTTCCGTTTCACATTTTGTTTTAGTTAGGTATTGAGTTATGCCTGGATTGGACACGCTTTTGTTAATTTCCAATTCTATTTTTGTGCCTTTTTCTGAACAAGTGTCATTTATTTTCTTACCGTTAAATATTGGTTATTTGTTTTATAGAAACCCGTAGGCGGTGTTGCTGTTTTGCCCGCTGGAGGACTCTTCAATAAGAAGAAAGATGACAAGGATAAAGAAAACAGAGATACCAATGCTGCCGAGATGAATGGAACTGAAGATGTCAATGAGTCTGCCCTGAACTCAAGCAGCGAAGAGTCCAAGTCACCACAGTCTAAAGATAAGAAAGCAAAGGTAAGGAATGTTTATAACTCACTCACAAATATGTTCTTCAACAGAAGAAGAAGAAGAGTAAGTTTATTCGTACAGATAATCAATCGTTGTAGATTCAATAAGCATTTTTGCACGCCGGCTGATTTTTGACACTATTGAGCATATTTTATTTTATCAGTGTTCTTTTTTTTAGTTTCATACAATTAGCAGCACTGAGTAGGTTACGCCCACTTGGTGCTGGATGTAGTGGTAGCCATTTTGAATATTAATTTTTGATACCAGTGACATATCGTATGTGTAGATATTGTATATAATTATTTTTTGCGCGCAGAATATATTCTGTGACACCTGCATTTTTATATGTATATTCATTCAGCATGTGTTAAATGTTTATTTTTGCATGTTTTATTTTCATTTCGGCACCGTCAGAGTCCAGGCTTCGGTTTCGGATTCGGCTCGAAACGTTCGCCGAAAGAGAAAAAAGATAAAGATAAAACGAAAAAGAACAAAGACAAAATACTAGACACTTCGAACGAATCCGGTGACACAATTGAGGACAGTGAGAAACAGAAAGGTGGTCCACCGTTGGGTTCACCACAGCTGCCCGCGTACACACGCGCATACGATTACGAAACGACAGACGACCAAAAGACTCCGTCACGTAAAGCAATGCCAGCGGGTGCATTCTCATACGAGAACCAACATAGTCCAACAAGCGAACCAGAGAATCAACAATCGCCGAATACACGTCGTGCTACGGGTATGGCATTCAATTATGCTCCCGGCGAGGAAGATAAGTTGGCCAAGACGGCAGAGAAACGTAAAACATTACCAAGCGATCCGTCTGCCATGGGTAATGATCAAAACAGTCAACCGCCTGTTGGCTGGAAATCACCATTGGAAATGGCTGCTGGTCAGCTTCCGAGAAAAAGTCCCAAGGATGATACGGCAGCGTTCCTGGCAAGGGAACAGTACCATAGTCAACCGCCTCCAGGTGAAAAGCCGGTACAGCCTCCGCCAGCACGATTCATTGTTCCCCCAGCTGCAGCGGCTAAACCGTCCAGAACTCGCATTGTCAAGTTATACGTCATCACAGGCAAGAAAGACACAAAAACCAACAAAGTCGATGCTGATAATGGTCAAATTGATATATCGTCTGCTTCCCAGAACGTGGACAATGGCCTAATTGATTCGAAATATGGTCTCATTGACCCAGCAAACGGAACGATCATTATAACTGATCCAGCCTCGGCTCAGAAGGAAGTCGTTCAGGGATATGTTGACCCGGCAACAGGTCAGATTCATGTGACCACTGGCGTTATTGTAGATCCTAAACTGAAGAAGAAAGACCCGTCCCTAGGTCAAATAATCACCATCATAGCTGATGAAAAGAACAAAAATGCTACAAATCCTTTGGCAGCGGTCCCAAAGAAAAAGATCATCAAAATTGTCATCGTTACGGGCAAGAAAGACCCGAAAACCAATCGAGTCATTGCCGAGAAAGGTCATTCGGAAGTTAGTCATGCTGCTGTCGACCCAGTTTCCGGTCATATCGAAACTAAGTACGGTGTGATTGACCCGAAAAATCGTAAGATCGTCACTAAGGATCCAAAAACGGGTAAAACCGAGGTCAAACCGATTGAAGTTGATGAAGCCACCGGGCAAATTATCGTCACCCAAGGTGTTATTGATCCGAAAACTGGCAAGGTCGATAGTTCGCTTGGCCAGGTCATTCACGTATCTGGCAAGGGTGATGCAGTCGTGGAGGTCACAGCAGTAACGGCTAAACGTGACCCTACCTCGGGTCAAATAGATCCTACAAATGCCCACAAAGAGGTGTCCAACGGTAAACTGGACCCAGCTACTGGTGAGGTCGTTACTAAATACGGAACGATCTGTGTGAAGAGGATGAAGATCATTTCAAGAGACCTAACATCAGGTCAGATTGAAGAACGACCCATACAGCTGGATAAGACCGGCAATGTAATCATACTGACCGGGGTAATTGACCCGCGTACTGGCAAGAAGGACAATAACCTGAGCCAGATCATTCAGATAGGAACTGAATTGGACCCAGAGGTTAAAGTTACCTCGACAGTCGGTAAAGTTGATAACAAAAAGAACACTTTCGATCCTAAAACCGTTTCTACTGAGCATACTGTTGGTGTATTTGATGCGGATAAGAATATGGTGTACACTAAATATGGACAATTTGATCCGATCGCCGAAACCCTTACATTCATAGATCCCAAGACGGGTAAGACAGAGGTAAAACATGGTCAGACTGAACCTGTGTCGGGAGAATTACTCTTCAAGGGCGGTTTCGTCAATCCAAAGACAGAAAAAGCTGATCCTCATTTCGGTAGAACTATTGCCGTGGAAATATCCGAACCCAAGGTTCATAGGGATGTAGAAAAACAACCTTCCTTTGAAGCGAAACCGGGAGCTGCTGCAGCAACAGAACCAGCTTCATCACCAGCGAAAACGTCACCAGTTAAAGCACCAGTTGCGGCCATTACGCCCGCAGACAAGAGAAAAGTGATCAAAATTATGGTCATCACCGCCAAGAAAGATCCCAAAACAGGTCACCTTGACCTGGAAAATGGACATGTGGATCATTCAGTTGGTATAATTCACGCCGACGGTAAAATTGACACTAAATATGGTCTTATTGATCCGAAATCAGCATCCGTGACAATTACGGATCCGGCTACAGGTCAAAAGGAAGTCGTGCCCGGACATGTGGACCCAGCGTCAGGTCAAATTATCATTCCTTCAGGTCCTGTGATTGACCCGAAGACCGGTAAAATTGATAATGCTCACGGACAGGTCATTGCGATTGTTGGACACAAAGATCCTGAAGTTGGAGAGAAACGTGTTGTTCCCAATGCGCTGCCAAGTCATCCAGTTCCAAAGAAACGTGTCATTAAGATTCTTGTGATCACAGCTAAGAAAGACCCGAAAACAAACAGAATTGATGCAGAAAAGGGCACAGTGGAGAAACTAACTGCTACAGTTGATCCAGTATCAGGTCTTATCGACACGAAATACGGACGCATTGACCCGAATAACTTGAAGGTCGTCCATAAAGATTCGAAAACAGGAAAGACGTCTGTCACGCCTATTGAGGTGGATCCATTGACGGGTCAAATTATTTTGACCAAGGACGTAGTTGACCCGAAAACTGGTAAAGTCGATAGCTCTTTGGGACAATTGATCAATGTTGTTGATCCTAAAGAACCAGTGGTTCAAATCATTACAATTACCACGAGGAAGGATCCAAAAACGGGTCAGATTGATCTCAATTCTGGCAAAACAGAAACCGCAAATGGTAAGATTAATCCAGCAACTGGTGAAATCAGCACTAAACAGGGACGTATTAACTTGAAATTGATGAAGATCACTTTCCGTGATCCTAAGACGGGAAAAGTCCACGAAAAACCTATTCAGATAGATAACCAGGATAACATTATTATTCCTTCGGGAGTAGTAGATCCTAAAACAGGCGCTGTAGATCCTAATCTGGTGCAAGTGATCCAAGTTGGATCTGAAGTAGATCCCGAGATTCAAGTTACCACATACGTGGGCAAGTTTGATTCTAAAAAGAACACCATTGACGCTAAGAACGCTACACCGGAGACCACTGTTGGTCTTTACGATCCTGATAAGGATAAGATCCATACTAAGTTTGGATTGTTGGATCCTGTAGAACAGACGCTGGCGTTCGTTGAGCCTAAATCAGGAAAGGTCGAGGTGTGCCATGGACACACTGAACCCACTAGTGGTGATATAATCTTCAAGGGAGCAGTCATCAACCACAAAACAGGAAAGGCAGACCCACATATGGGTAGAGCAATGTCCGTTCAAATAACTGAACCAACAGTTGACGCAATAGCTGAGCAGCAAGTTGCTCCTAAGGAAACAGTTACTGAGAACATAGAGAAAGCAAAAGCACCCGTTGTAACACCCGTAAAAACACCCATTAAAGTACAGCAAAGCCCTGATGTTGTACCCGTTACGGCCCAAAAGAATATCCCCAGGAATCGTATCGTTAAAATTATGGTCATCACAGCGAAGAAGGATCCTAAAACGAATAAGGTCGACATTGAAAATGGAACAGTAGAACACATCACTGGCATCTATAATCCACAGAATGGTCTGGTTGAAAGTAAACTGGGCATGATTGACCCGAAAACTGGAAAGATAGTAGCCCGTGACCCGGCCACAGGTCAAACTGAAGTTGTACAAGGTCAAGTCGATCCAGCTACTGGACATATCCATGTGTCGACTGGGCCAGTTGTTGACCCGGCTACTGGTAAGACTGATCCCAATTTAGGTCAAGTTGTATCAGTTGTTGGCCTTAAGGCCGCCCAAGAACCGCCCACTGTTCAGCCAGTCAAAAAACGGATCATTAAAATTATGGTCATTACCACTAAAATTGACCCGAAAACTGGCAAGATTGACCCAGAGAAAGGTCAAATCGAATATTCTACAGCAACTCTTAACCCGGTGACTGGTTACATTGAGTCCAAGTATGGATTGATTGACCCTAAGAACGGCAAACTGATCGTAAATGATCCGAAAACAGGCAAGGTTGATGCCAAGTCGGCGCAAGTCGATGAGACAACGGGTCAAATTATTGTTAGCAGTAATGTGATTGACCCGAAAACAGGTAAAGCTGATCCTCATCTTGGTCAAATTATCAGTATTGTGGGCCAGAGTGATCCTGTCGTTGAAATTACAACAATTACCGGTAAGAAAAATCCAAATACTGGCGCAGTGGATCCAAACAACGGTCAGATGGAAACCACAAAGGGTAAACTTAACTCGGCCACGGGTGAAGTCACCACAAAATACGGAATCATCAACTTGAAATTGATGAGAATCATCACGAAAGATCCAAAGACGGGCAAAACCGAAAGCCGACCAATCCAAATCGACGAACACGGTAACATCCATCTTTCTGCGGGCGTTGTCGATCCTAAAACAGACACTCAGGATCCAAATATGGGCCAGATCATCCAGATTGGATCAGAGGTTGAACCCGAAGTTCAAATTGCCACGTTTGTTGGTAAAGTTGACTCTAAGAAGAACACGATTGATGCTAAGAACGCTGTACCTGAACTCTCTACCGGTTTATACAATCCAGAATCACACCGAGTTGATACTAAATTTGGTCAGATCGATCCAGTCAATGGTACGCTTACTTACGTTGACCCGAAAACAGGAAAGACCGAAGTTAAACAGGGTATTATCGATCCAGCAACTGGCCAGATCTTATTCAAGGGCGGCTTTATCAATCCAAAGACTGGAAAATCAGATCCTAACTTTGGCAGAATCGTTTCAGTTACAATAACTGAACCGGAAGTAAGTTCTGCCGGCCAGGTTACAGAGAAAGATCCTAAAAACTTCAAAATCGATCCAAAAACGAACCAGATTTGGATGTTTGATCACCAAGATCCGGTTAGTGGGCAGGCAGTTTATTCTAGCGGTCAAATTGATCCAGTTACAGGCTATATCATCACGATTTATGGATATCTCGATGGAAAAACAGGTCAAATCAGTAAGATCTATAAGGTGGATACGAATAACACCAAGATTGACCCAGAAACGAACCAGATCTACACAAAAACTAGTGAAGTCGATGAAACTGGTGAACCATTGTATTCTGTTTCACAAATTGACCCGGGTACTGGAGAAATTTACACCAAATATGGTAAAGTGGATCCGAAAACTGGCAAATTGGTTATCATTAGGATATACCTGATTACCCAGTCTGATCCAACGGGCAAAGTTAAGGAAATTGACCCACGCGATTGTCAAATCGATGAGAAAACGGGTAAGATTATTAACGTAACGACCCAGACCGTTTATATGTACAGTATGGTAGATCCAGTCACCGGTAAGATCATACAAGTTGACCCGAATGACCCGCTCGTTAAGAGTGCCAAGACAAAGATTACACAAGTGTTGACCCTTTCCGGCGAAATTGACCCAGTGACTGGCAAGATCCATACGGAATGGGGTCATATTGACCCGCAAACCGGAGAGATTGACCCGAAAACGGCACGAACAGACCCGGTCACCGGTGAATTGATCCTGAACTATGCTCAGATTGACCCGTCGCATTTCTCAGACCTGAAGGACACTAAAGTGAAGGTGACTACACATACGGTTGGCAGCAGTTCTGAGGGAGAAAGTTCTGACGATGACTTGGATCAATATAAAGCGGATAATTTACAAGATATCGCACAGTTGAAGATTCCGAAGAAATCTAAAACAAGTGCCGTCAGTACACCGGTAATTGTTAAGACTACAACGAAACAAGTAGTGACTAAAGACAAAGATGGCGTCACACAGAACATTGAAGAGAAAGTCGAAGATGGACGAACAGGTGAAGTGACAATTTCAACACAAGTCAACAAGGTTAGTTTCTATTTATTTTTGTTTATTTTACTTGAAGCTTCATTTGTTTAACGTTGCAATGCAAATATGTGTTGGTAGATTAAAAATCGTTGTTATATTTTAGACATAATTGTGCTTATCATATGCCTTCTTAGAATGGAATAGTTTTGTTATTTTCATTTTACAGTAGATATTATAACCTAACAGTTAATAAACCTTAGAAAGCATTAGTTTGACAGTTAGATAACCTAGAATATGTTTGTTCATATAATATAGCTAGCATCTTAAAGATATGTAATTATTAAATAAACTATGTATAAACACTTACATGTAACCCCAATATTAATTCACCAATATTTTATTATTTCGCACACTGCAGATATAAATGTCAACGTATTTTTAAGAAATGTTTAATTTCTTCAGTAATTTAATTGTATGTGTTATTTCACGCACACTATTTGCTCAGCTATATATGTTTAGTTAACTCTGTTCTGCATGGTTTTGTTTATTGCAAAGGCTGAAACAATAGACGACGGTAAGTCACCATTTGTGACGGCTCGGGCAGTAACGACACGAACAGCTACGACACACGAAGATTTAGAAACTAACGCGCGAACACAACAATTAGAAGAGAAAACAGTGGCGACCTCCATGACCTCTAGTGCCACACGACAAGAACAGCGGGTAGTTACACAAGAAGTTAAAACTACCAGTACATTGATCAGCGGCGATCAGGTATGGACGACGCAAAGTTAGGTTATATGTCAAATGCATGATGCAGCCATCTATCGTTGTAATTATTAATTACATAAACTACCAAAGCAAATATCATAATATTCACAATTACATATAATCATTTTATTTTTGGTTTATCTTTTTTTAGCTTTGGTTTAATAATTAATATTAAAGCACACTTATAATGCACTTTTTACTTACTCTGTTTTGCTAATGTCATCGTGACGTTTATCGTCATTGACGTTGTATAGTTAAGCATTATTCTGGTGATTTGACATTAGGAAAACAGAGGTTTGTCACGTACATACATACATACATATTGCACATACATGCAATAATGGTGTTGCTATACGTATATGTACATTATTTAATATACCCTGATGACATTGCTTGTTGTTGATAACCTCTGTATGTATGTGGGCATGGCTTTCTATAGCTTGTACGACGAGACAGCCTTAGTTCCACAAGTTCGGGTGATTCCGGTACACCGATAGACTTGGACGAGGAAGCCGCAGGAAGGTACTACAACGACGTGTTCTTAAAGGTAGGTGCTCCTGTACATCTAATATTACCTCAACAACATGGTAGGACGTGAGTATTGAAGGCGCTTCATTCATGGGAGAAAGTAAAATTCACTACACTGTAAAATACCACTGTAACGAAATATTTGCTAGAGATTAAATATTTCGTTATAGAGAGCACTGTACACCTTATCATTCATTAATACATGAATGAGTAGTTATCGTCAAGGGATTTCATTATTTGTTTAATATTCAAACAATCTTCTGAAACTATTGACTACATTTTGTGTATATGTAATGGTTTGACTGTACTTTTTTCCTCTAACAGGGCGAACAAGGACCTGGCGGTATTGTTCAGACGGAGAGCGTCGTCTACAGCAGTGATACCCCAGCACACAGAACCTCCACTACTAATGTACCCGTTGTAGCGACGGAGGCACGCAAAGTACAACTGGAGTCAGAGGATGGTAACTATTCGGCAACAGGCGAAATTGTCAGTTCACAGACAATCAGCTCCAAGACACGTACAGTCGAAACTATTACCGTATGTATTGCATAATTATGCTATAATATTAATCTTGTGACAGATTTCACACGGTAATTTTGTAACTTGTATGTATGTATGTTTACAGTATAAAACGGAACGTGACGGCGTAATAGAGACTAGAGTAGAACAAAAGATCACCATCCAATCAGATGGCGATCCGATTGATCATGATCGGGCGCTGGCCGAAGCTATCCAGGAGGCGACAGCCATGAACCCGGACATGACGGTAGAGAAGATCGAGATTCAACAACAGACGGCCCAACAACAGCAGTAACAACACACAGGTATATATGTAAAATAGTGAAATCCCCCTCTGTACATCTTGCTAAATAGTAAATAACCTCAGAAACCAAAGTAATTTCTTTGTCCCTTCCAGATTTTCAACTAGAGAAAGTTGACAGAATTAATTTCATTTAACTTATATTCTCATACCATGTGTATGTTATGTATGTATATTTATTTGTTATTACAGATTAATTAGATAATAAACCCTCCCAAGTCACATGCAATATTGATACAACAATAGTTGCACAGTGAATTGTGGAGACGTATCGTCTCGACAGCTTCGATATGTGCTGCTGTCACGTCATACAAGGAGAATAAAAATCAACAACAAACATATGTATAACAAGTACATACATACACACACACACACACACACACATCTACAAAACAAAACTCTCGTCTCTAAATATAAGTATAACCTTACTTGTACTAGTTACTCTAGACTTACGCTTAATTCAAGTACCGTTGCGTTGTTTATTGTTGAGCCTTTCAGACTGTGCTTTAGTTTTCTCAAAAATCTGTGTAAAATAACAAAACAAAACATTCACTACTACTATTATATAAATGATAATTACAACAACAGAGATCTATGTATATTATAGAACCCATAATAGAATAACTAAATATATATATATAATATATATTGACACACACATATACAACAGTTCTGTTACTGTGGTACCAAAGACGACCGGTAGATGTCAGTACCTGACAAACAGTACAGAACATTGTGAGGTTAACACATATTTGACAAACAGATTTCTATAATATATAAATTTTAAGTGTAACGATAATAATAACATTAACGATATGGAAATACCTATTAATAATCAATCAGAAATTTGTGTTTTACTTTATATAAATATATACACAGTGTGTCACAATAGTGTGTTGTTTAGCTTTGGTGGTGTGGTCACATAATTTAATATATTCTCTCATCATATACCTATGTATACATATAAATATTTGTTTATTTTTTTACGTGCGACAGCTTGCAAAACGCTCTACTATGGTATAAATTTATTTTCTTTTACGGTTAATATTAATTACTGTGTATGTATTGTATTGTATGTATATCCAATCTTCCAAGCAGCTGTTCTTTCTTCTGTTTATTCTGTCTGTATCGTCGTCTGTTCCGTGCATACTAATTAACGATCTTTCCTTCCTTTTCATATATTTGTATTAGCGACGAAACATGTAGAGCAGCTCACTATGTTTGGATTTTCAAAATCAAATTCACACATTCATCCATATTCAAAAGCAAAGTCTCTAGCTGTGTTTAAAATAAATGAAAAAAGAAATACACTTTTTTTCTGTAGTAAGTTATTGTAATCGAGAAAAAGCTAGACTATTTTTGTTTGCGAATATGGCTGTGCAAAAACTTTATAAAATATATATGATAATAATATAATAAATGATATAGAAGATATGTAGATTATAAAAAAACTGAAAATTATTATCTGCAAAAAAACAAATCTAACTGGAGGTGACTGTACCTCTTTCTCGTCGACGAATCTCTAAAACGCAAGAAGAAAATCATAACAATATAAAGTGTTCAACACGAAAAACAGCTCTTACTTGATGCATTTCTACATTCCAGTTAGGTTGGCAACACTGGTTGTGGACTTTTGGTGGGGGAAATTCACATTTCCCCCATCCATAGGACGCAACATGCCATAACCTTCAAAAAATTCATTCAAAGTGTACACATCTTCCTTAAGCTTGCGTACTAATACATTTTCGTTAGTTTTATTTAGTATTTTATATATGTATAATGAACATAAATATTATATAGTAACAGAAGTATTATTTTTATTTCTTTGTAACTATTAAGTTGACACACCGATCTTGTCACTAATCCAAACCGATGCCATGTTGAGTGAAAACTGTCAAAACTATAAAGTGAGGTTGTGTATTGTATCTTTCGTACGCCGAGTGAGAAAAAACAAATACGAAATGTGATTAATGATGGCGAATGAAACATTTCTCTGTGGAATGTTTTTTAAAAAGAATGTTTGACTAGTGAAAAGATCGGTATAAAATTGATTTTATTTTTATCAGATTAATTTAATATATGGATCACTATATATTTGCAGCTATTTTAAGTATCATTTATTTAAATATAACTATGAAATAGTATTTGTTTCATAAGAGATTTATTTGTTCTTGCAAATTTTTATTCAATAAAAATGTTTCAATAAAAATACATTGTGTGTGTGTGTTTGACATTTGTCACGGGAATTGTGGGAATGTTGTTGCAAACTGAACTTTCTTCGGTTCTGATTTCTTACGGTGATCATGTTTGGCGAATAACGGTGGAATAACTTTACCCGAGTCTCGTACAGACGGTCTCAGTGCTTTCCACGGTAAGTAGGTATCAATTTCTTCCGACAATTCCATTGTAAACAATGTTGGACTTAAGTTATTGGCCATTAGACTTTTTGATATAGTTTTTCCCAACTGTGGTGCTATATTTCCTGGTATATCTAACAATAGAAATTACATTTTATAATAATTAAACAATATTTTGTACATTTTATGTACATACTTTGTGGAATATTCACAACTGTCGAAGAATTCATTCGACTTTGAGATTTTTCAAATTCAAATCGTTTTATAAATGATCTAGTAGTTTCATTGATATCTTTTTTGTCAAGAATAGCTGAAAATATAATATAATTTAGTTGTTCCAACAATTTATATGAAAGACGTGTCATCGTTTGAAATATTTTCCACACGCATATGAAATAGTTTAAACACAGATAAATATTTGCGCAATTCTGAAATTCGGTATTCATTCACAAGATTTTAACGATAACTACATAATAAATTAACGTTGAATATCTAAATGAATATATTATTTACCTAACCGAAATGTATTTGCAATAATAGTATCTCTATATCTGTGTTGCTTTGACATTGGATTGCCGATAAAATTAAGTTCTGTAATGTAAAACCAATTATGCACTACTTTTGCGACTTCCTGTGCATCTGTCAGTTTGTTACACGAAGCGTCCAAGAATTTTAACTTTTTTAATGGTTCCAAGCCAATGATTGTTGTTAAATTATTATGCGATATATTTAACGTATGAAGAGTTTCCTAAATAAATAATAATTTCATTCGTGGATTATAGAAAATGTAAGATATTTTTATCGTTATACTTACTGCCAGATTTATTGTAGATCTCGGATCAAAACACAAACTTTCACCTTTAGTTAATCTTTGTTTTTCAATATGCAATTCTTCTAAATTTTGCAAATTTTCTAAACCTTCAATTACACTAATTTCATTACACCCAAGGTATAATTTTTTTAATTGTTTTAAATTACTCAAATTCTCAATTTTCTTGAGTTTATTCTTTTGCAAATATAAATGTTTTAATGTTACTAGCTGCTCGAAATTTGTAATTTTCGTAATATCATTATTATGTAAATATAATACTTGCAAATTCTCGTAAGCTGATAAATTTCCCTAATCAGAATTATATTAATAATATATAAATAAATGTAAATAAATAAATAAGGTTCTTACGATTTTTTGAATACATTTTTCATGCATATACAAATGCGTTAACTTTTTAATATTCTCTTCTTTCGATCCAGATTTTGGTGCACTAAAGTTTTTCGATGCATTTCTTTCAATAAAATTTATATTTGACATTTTATTAAATATCTGTCACAACTAAATG
>JAGJTL010000039.1:819588-845233 GCA_022063505.1 Calosoma granatense
ACGAACACCAAAACACTGAATTCCCACTAAGATATCCTATATCCCCGTACTACTAATCCCCAAAAAGTCCAATAGAAAAATCAATGTACATCCGCGCGTTAAATCATATTTTCCCGCGGTCTGTTTAGATTCTGCCGATAGAGGGTGTTGGCTGTACTTGTATGTAACGCAGTACATAAATTATTGTGTGTGTGTATTACCTGTAATCAAGTCCCATACAAGGATTCGGGCATCTTCTAAACCTGATATAACACAACTTCCCGGTGAGCTGATCTCTAGGGATACAGTGTTGCACGAGGGTTTCCATTTCTTGAACAGTGTGCCACTTTGCAAATCGTACACTACAATGAAGTTGGGTGCGGGCTCATCGATTTCATGACATACACAACAGACATAGTTGCCTGCAGCGAACAGAAGAATCATAGCTTTAATTATAAAATACTTGAGTGATTGTTACGATGTTTTTACCTTCGTGTGTGATAGCGGACAGTGATGTGATAAAATCGTGATGTGGTATTCTAAGGTCGTACATTAATTTCTTAGATTTAAGACTCCATACTAATAAAGGAAAAGGTTTTTGTGTTTCGTCGCCACAGACAAGGACTCTGAAAATTAATCAATATTTAAATAATTTCCTATAAAACACTATCTTCTCAAATAACTACTTGTCATTGAAAAAGTCGTACTATAAACTGTCATATTTTAGAGGTTATGTAACACTTTCGCAACAATAAAATGTACTATATTCGATATAGTATATCGTCCCCAATAATCCCTGATAATCGTAAGTTCAAATATTCTCCGCGGGGCAAATCATAATTTCCTCGGTAGTTCGTAGATAGATTTTTAATTACAGAGAGAATGTTGATTGTAATAATTACCTCCCATCCCCCGAGACCAGCAGGGAATTGAGAAAGCGATCCTCCCCAGCCTTGAAGGTGGTGACGCAGTCTCCAGTCTCAATGTTCATTAAATTCACGTACATTCTGTTTCGGCTGAGCGCCACCAGGTGGCTCGGGTCATGGAGACCGTAGTAAGGCATCTTCTGGTTCATGACGCCCTTCAGCTTTGTAACAAACTCACCCGTGTCCAGATTGTACACGCGCAACTCCCTCCGACACAGTACCACGCATCGGTGCTTGTCTATCGGGATCAGACTAATAGGATATGGCACACCTTTCAGTGTACGAATGCGACAACATCTAAAATTACAATAACAAACAAACATATACACTGTAGTAATCATAGTTCGAATTTTATAGGATGAGATTCAACTTAAATTCACACATTATTACACAGGAACAGATTCGGTATTGCGGGAGATTTTGATTCACGGATTTAAGCCGAACCCATGTCTTAATTTACAATACTTTCTTTTTATACTATGTATAAGAAAGTAAAAATATGGTATTTTCTACATACCTCTCTACATCCCACACACATATCTCTTCTTTCTCCGTTGATACAGTAACAACATAGTCATCAGTTTCTGATAATCTCGTCACCAGATCAAACGTTTTATTCGCCAGTCCATTCGCCACATTCTCGCCATCTTTATCCTCCTCCGTTTGCTGCAGTTCCTCCTCCTGTTTTTGCTCCTTGACAATATCCTGAATATTAGTGACAATGAGCGATGTCACCGGCGGATTTCTAGTGATTTCTAGTACGTTGGCAAGACTGTTATCCAATTCCTGTTTGGCTAGTTTATCTTCCAAATAGAAATTCAAATGCGCGTAGAATTGTCGTCCGTCATAGTTCAATGCAATGGCGTAGATTTCCAGGAAATGTTTCAATGTGTTCAGGAATATTTCATCAGATATATCTGCGCTGTATTTGGCCAGTTGTATATCTTCTAACAGTTGGTAACAGTTGGAACCGCAGATCTTGTCGTAGATCCAGTTCAGGTCGGTGAGGTATTCGGATGTGGGGAATTTTGTGCTATTAAGTTGCCACGATTGATAGGGAAGTTCGTCTAGTTTTCTCCGATTGTAACTAAATAAAATTAGAGGTTAGAATCATCATTTCTAGAAAGAAATATATGCATATCTCACCATTTTCCATAAAATGTATCTTGAGAAACTAAACGTGCTGCTAATGTCTGATCTTTTTGGGACCACCATTTACCCTGCAACAATTATCTGTGTATTCTAACTGTCAACGGGTGAGTTTTAAGTGCTTACTGTGTAATAATCATGTAACATATTGATAGCCCACGATGTATGTTCTTTGTAGCGATCTGTTACGGCTTGTAGTAACATGTTATCACGCCATTGTACGCATAACATACCGCCAGTTAATGTCCACTGCAGGAAGGGGGCTAGATGTTTAGTTAATCTTGACCAGGCAAGACATGCTGGCGCCCAGACAACTACAACAGTACACAATATATTAACGTTGTTCTTTATAGAGGAAACGGTTGTTATAACTTACCGTAAGTATTGTTACTGTGAAACTCCGTATCGAACGCTAACAAATCAATGGCTTCCTGGTCTGTGAGTCCGTGCCGGGCACATGTCATAAGAGCCAGCGCATGCTGAACTTTGGCACAACCTAATATCGTCTCTAACTCTTCCAGCATCTGTTGTAACTGGTGTGTCACGTGGCCTTTGGGTACGATATCGTGTTCTTTGTCTGCCCACCAAGATGTCTGCCATGCTAGAACCTAGTGGAACATAATTATATTGTAATATATATTCTCCAGGATGCAAAAAATTGTGATTAGACACGCGGAGGATGTTTAAATGTGCAGAGATGTAATATTGTTATAAGATGTATTGTTTTTAACTTAAAAATGTACATTACTTTTTTCAACGGAGTATTGGGGATATATAAGATAGATATATGCATTTCATCTTTGTGAGAGTTTATATTCGTTTTCTTTACCTTTGCGTATAGTGGTAACGTACATTCTTGCACCGATTTCAGAACGCAGTCTTGTATTTTCGAATTGACACTATGATTGTACTGCATCACGCTTGACATTAGAATCCCTTTGGCTTCGGATTCGCCCAACAGTGGCATTTTAACGAAACACGCGCTGTCCAAGCGCTCGGCTAGTTCCTTGTGCATCTGGTTGTCCTCCGTCACGGCTAGGATGAGTTTAATATTACCGGGCAGGGTGTTCGGTACCCAGTCGGTAACTTTTGTGCTGTACGACTTGACTTGATCGATACCATCGATGAGTATGATAAGAGGTCTCTGTAGACAACTGGCACTTAATACTGTGGGCAGGATATTTGAGTATGTTTCTAAATTCTGCAAGCAAAACATTCCACATTTAAATTGGACACGCACACAGATATGAGCGTTTAAGTATGTTGTTTGACAACAAATAATATAATCGTTTTGCCGGCTAAAGCAGTACAGGATCTCTTACTGTAGCAATATGAAATGCATTTTTTTTGTATATACTTACATGTGTGCAGTAACACTGATGCCCGTACGTGAGTATCGAGCACTGGTTTGACACGGAATTGAGTAATTGTTCGATTGTATCACTTTGTGCGCTAACTCCAACGAATCGTAGTATGAGAAATGCCTCGGGCAACCACTGTTGGCAACACTGTGCCATTCGGGCAATCAGTGTTGTCTTCCCGCAACCACCAGGTCCGTATATTACCAGTGGTGATGTTAAATCACTAGTTATATATCTTAAATAAACAGAATAACATGTTATTAGGCTACAGTAGTGAAAGAACAAACACAACATTGATTTCTGCTAGCATTTTCTAACTAAAATTATCTATTTTGCTAGTATTTTACTTTTTAATCTCATTCAGCACTCCCTCCCGATTCACGCTGCACTGTGCTGCTCTCTGGCAAAAGTTCGTCTGTTGGTTGAGCTCTTCGAATAGTTGTGCGGGTATACCTTGAGCCGGTTGCAGACACACCTTGCTCTGGTGCTCGTCCATGATGGAGTCGATGGTCTCCTGTATCTGTTTGCGCAGGTGCGAGCACACTTGACTGATGTACTGAGAGTGTTCGGGTACGGACAAGTTGAGCCCGCCCTCCACGTACTTCACGGGGAGACGAATAATGTGTTTCTCATTCAGTTGATTCTAGAATCACAACAGGTACAAATAAAAACATTATTTAATATTATTTATGCCCGGTTTCTCAGTCGAGGTTCAAATTAACTCTTGAATTAAAACGAACAGTGTCGACGTGAAACATGCGTTGCTTACCTGGTAAATAACATTAATGTCATTAGATTCAATATTGTCCGTTTTAATTCGAGAGTTAAGTTGAACCTTGACTGAGAAATCGGATATTAGCCTTTTACAGTCATTCTGTATCTATAAAGATTCTATGTAGCATGTGGCGAATGATTGTAAAAATGAAGGGTCTGCTACCCCAGTAATGGGAAAGGTGTAACGTTATGTATGTACAATATAGACAACTGAAATATATCATACTGTATTTTATTTTATATTGCTGCAATATTTCTGCAATTTTGACTGCTGAATTGCGTTTTATACGAACGAAGGATAAAGTTAAAATAAGTTATAAATGTTATACCTTAAGATCTCTCTGCAAATTGTTCAGCCGACGATGAAGCTCTCCTTCGCCGGGTTCCATCGTGTCCGGTGTGCGTGCCGTAGGTGTGTATACACGATTAATCCAGACACACCTTTTCGCTAATTCCTGGCTCATGAATACAGTATTGTGCACCTCTTGTTCCACTACAGTTGTGAGGTATGTGTCGCGCAACTCTGCCGAGAATACATTGATCAGAATAGCCAGTATTCGTTCAATTTCCGAACGCCATTCCTCCAAGGCTCTTTCACGTTCCTCTGCTGAAGTCTCCTAGAGAAATAAACACGTTTTTTTCTTTCTTAGTTGGACACTAAAGTAGTTTAATAAAAGCTAGCAATTTATTATAACAATTTGTGATAAATATAAACATGTGTTTACCTTAAAACCCGGTATATGTGAACTGATCGGTTGCAACCGATAACACGGTGGTTGAGCCGCACTGTCAAGTTGGTACCACTTGGACAGCAACGTCTGCGCTGACTGGTTCTTGGCACTGTCCATGGCCATCTTGAAATCGGCACTCTCAACTGTTATAGGTAGTAGTGGTGTGCCGAGGGAGTTGTTTAGAAACAATACAGGTATAATATAAGCCACCTCCATTTGTCCTAGCCAGAAACAAATGAATACATTTATCAACAATAATTCATTTGATGAATATGTGTGTTGGTTTTGTTTACTTGTAAGTTCACCAAGACATAATTCGGGAAAATCATGGTCTTGTTGTTTCTCTAGAAATGTTTTCCAATGTAAATCGACAATATGTAACTCGTAGCCACGTTCTCTGCAGTAGGTTCTTAATTCTGGATACACTGTATTGTGTAGTGCGCCTTTTTCTACGCAGCAATCTGAAACAAACATCACAAGTTATATTATAGTATGATCTAAGAAGGAATCATATACCTTGAGAATCTGCTGCCGATACGTATATCACTATTTTCTTAGTCTTCGAATTAGTCTTAGCCTGGGTGATGCGTCCCATCAGTAAGTTCTGCAAATTCTCACTCAAGTTCTGCACTTCTTTCGGTACGGAACTTTCGTAGAGTTTGTCGAAGTCACGTGGACTCTGAGTGCCGGGCGGTGAACTTAGTGACATTGAATCTGCTACAAGAGAATCGTCTTTGCGTTCTGTAACTACTACTGTGTGATATTTGAACCCTGTACCTGATATACTAGAAGTAGCAACACCACGTAACACTTTGGACAATCCTGTTTTCTTCTCTGTACCACCACCACCACCGCCGCCGCCGCCGCCTCCAGCTGCTGTCTGACCGGCGGTGGTGGGTTCCAAGATCACTCCCGAGTGCTGTTTGTTCTCCAGGACGTTGTTGATGATCGCCTGTTGTTTCTCGGTCGTGAGCGAGGGCTTCTTGATTGTCACTTGGTAACTAGAAGACCTTAAAGATATATATCTGGTGAAATTATTTAAGTTATAACACCAAGAAGGACAGCTTTCAAAGAGAAAAGGAAAGAACACATACATATATACGAGGAGATACATGTCATGTTACATATACATACAAATAATCCCCATTATCAGAATATTTTCTCTAAGGTAAAATTTTTAATATTTTTGCCCTAGTAAACCTTACAGCCAATATATATCTATAAGTTTAAATACCCTCTCAGTTAAAATAATTTTACAATTTGTTTAGATATGGACACAGAGGGAATTTGAGTGTATGTATAAGTACATACAAACAGAAATGAAATATACATACATACACACATTATACAACATACAATATGTACATATATACATATAAGACACACATAGATATATAAATAAAGTCAGATATAAGTTGAAATAAAACATTTATTTGAAATATGAGCTAAGAATTTATGAAATCATTGAATAAATAACATTAGTAATAATATTGAATTTAAAATTAATGATATACATATCTGATCTTATTGCCAATGTAAATATTTTCAGTTTATTTTATAATATACTTCAATCGTTGTTTAGTGAAAATATTATTACAGAAGTTAAAGTAATAATTTATTAAATTAAAATTGTCGTGTTATTTTTTCCGTTATTCAATTGTTTGTCATAGATGATTATGTATTGTTTGAGATATCGATGCTAAGTAGGTCATAGATATTTTTTTTTGCCTGTGATGGATATAAGTGATGATCGTCACCCTACCGGCTGACGTCATACGACGCCGTCGTGACGTCAGTGCTCGTTTCCCCACTCTCCCACCGCGACGCTCAACACAGCAAGTATCGTTATTCTATAGTATACGCGCTCCATAGTAGTAAAGTATTGTTTACATCGCACTCTCTCTTTCTCTTCATTTGTTTATTCAATAAAGTAAATTAAAAACAAAAGCGGCGAAACATATACTCTAGCCGTGGAATTATTCATTTGTCTCACTTGAAAATTAACAAATGCGCATCACCATCAAATATCTGTAAAATGTGAATAGTAATATCTTTTTTTTTTTCTTTCTTGTGTGTGCGTGTGTATATGTGTGATATTATTTTTAATAAATTTAGAATAAAATCACTAGCAGTATGTATTTGGTTGGTATTTTTTTGTGTTTTGTTGTTTTGTTTCTAGATTCAGATTCTATTCGCTAGAGCTATATGTAGAGTTGTTGATTGTATGTAACAGAATCAAAATAGAATTTGGCTTCCGATTATTTTTGGCCAATAACAGTTGAGTGACATAAATTTTAAGGTATTTCTGAATAGAATTTCACGTAAAACTATGCATATTTTCAAAGGTCAACTGCGGCACATATGATTCATAAAATTGACACGGGAATTTTCACAATTTAAAATAAAACTACCACCCACACATACCGCATAAAATGTAAAGGGGTATTATGAAATAGTATATACGACGCGTATTTATATTAATTTTCTCTCTGAATAATAATCAGATATTTAAACATTTTGTTTGCACATTAGGTACTATTAATATTTATACATACAGCCTCTTGTATTAATTATACCAAGTTTTTAAAATAGTAGATATTTTTAATAATAAAGCAAATGTACAACTGTTATAGGATACATGTTGTGTGCATTATCCTTTAATATAAAGGTCACTAAGCCGGTCAGTACTTACTCTTCAGACCTCTGCGACATGTTATCCTTATCCTTGTGTGCTTGACCACTGCTACAGGAGTTCCCCATCTTTATCTAATCTGACTGACTATCGCTACAAATATACAGACACACACACACACACACTCTCTATTCTTCTTCTACTCTGTGATGATGATCACACACACGGATTCTTCACAATTCAAATCCAGCTCTTCGTTATCCTATGCCTGCTGCATTCGCACTCAACAGCATTGTTCAGCAGCACCAGTGCACGTACAACTGTTCGCCATTCTAATTATCACATGTTACATTGTTCACTGGACACTATTTAAACGACAACACACAAATCAAAATATCTCCAATCGCTTCACTGGCTAAGCAACGCATACTAGATGCTCGTACATTGTTGCGATCGCTTGTTGTTTTACTTGTCAATTGTTCTGGTATCGATAGATTACACGTTAATTTATCGACTGAACCGGTCTGTCACTTGTCACCAACAAACACACACACACACTTGTATTTATTTACAGAACGTTTATACCGAATAAGCAACAATCGCAAAATGAAATGTAAGTAAGTAAATATGTTCCGTGCCGAATACCGTGCTACACGTTGTAAAGTTGTGAATTAAACTATATACAAGTTGAATGTACGAATATTTATGGCAGAATATGATTGTGTACACAGCGGGTTTAATAAATGTTTTAATGTGTGTCGGTTTTAAAATAAACTAACTCCGAGTTGTGCAGTCATGGTTTGCTCGCAAGCAAATAATCAATGTTTGGAGAGCGTCAAGACGAATTCAGAGCAGGCGCGTCATCGTGACGTCACAGCGTCCGAACACATAGACGGCTCGTCGCGTCAGGCATTGTACGAATATTGAAATAAAGTTTTATAACCATTTGACTAGTGTATACACTTTCTTTTTACAGTAAAACGCATTGTAATGTCATTGTAGAATACTTGCTGGTGATGTACGCCCAGTTAACTATCATTTAATTAATAATTATGTCGTAATTTAAGCAGATAATTCCATACTATATGTAGTTCAGCTAAATTGCCACCGTAGCGCTTCGAATTTAATTTATATTAAAAAACTATACTTAAACGCAGTTTAATACCTCAATAAACATTGAAATAATATTGTAAATTACAAATAATTATTTGTTTTATTTAGTTTCATTTAAAATTTTGATATAAACAACATTTATTATTTTTATAATCCAGGGTGACGGACGATGTACTAGGCTTTGGTCGTACATATTGTTTAGCCAATGAGAAGCGATTATTTGAAACAAGTCGGTAACGGTTTTTAAAGTGAATGTCAGTTCATGTATGTTTTGTTGGTTTGTGTTTATTCACTATTTGTGTTATTTCAAACTTGATAAATAGTGTAATACGTTTGTTAAGTGTGCAATAATTGCAAGGTTGCAATAGTTTTAAACGTTTGAAGAGTGCACGTGAGTATTTTAGTTTTTAACCTTTTTGATTTTTGGTGGTAAACATATTTATGGTACGGTATATTTTACATATATAGTTGTGTAAAAATATAATACATACTGGATTGTAAATCGATATTGTTCCTTCCAGAATGCCTCGATCTAAGTTTATTCGAAATGCCAAAGGTAAAAACTCCGATGCACATAGTTCTGCAGCGAAAGCGGATACTATTCCGTCATTATGGTTGGATACATTTGAAAGGGAACTTGACAATCGGTTATTAGCACTGGATACAATGTACCGGGGTTATCTGGATCAGATCGATCAAATTGTTTTAGACGAATTCATGTTGATTACCAAGGATATGGGCAATAAGACGATTGGTGAATTGGTGAGTGAAACTTATAAAAATTAGTAATTCTACAAATATTAATTGTGTTTTTCAATTCAGAAAAAAGAAAAATCTTTATCATCTATATCGACATTCTTTGATACGGCGCCGATGTTGAATATTTTGAATAGCACGAAAAATACTACGCATACAGCTAGGAACAAGAAAGTAACAGAGGATGAAGGTAATATTCGTTCTTTGTCTTATATCATTATATGTAGTCTCTCTTCTGTCACCACATCCGGTGTTTGGTATAACTTCTTTGGGGATGCTTAATGCTGACATATTGTGTTACACTCGTAATTCAATAATAATTTACAAAACAATATTTAACACTTTACATTTATATAATAAATTTGTATAATGCTGTAAATACACTTTTTTCTCAAAGTTTAATTCATTAAAAAGTGAAAAAAATGTTCATAAAATTAGTAGCTTGTTAAAATTGCTTTATTATATATAATTATTCACTCACATTAAATTTTTAATATATAAAAAGTGGCAGATCCATGTTATTTTGGACGTGCTAACATAATTATTAAATCAAGTTTTTTTGGTGAAACTAGGACTTGGGGAACTCTTTCTGGAGCCCGCTCTGTTAGATCCTAATTGAATAACACAGACATTTGCTTACAAATGAATTAACACGATTTGTTTAAGATGAAACGTAGCTAGAATATTTTTCGTATTAAAAAGTGTAATACATATTATTATGCCATCGGATTAAATGATAATTGTGTTTCCTTGTTAATCGAATACCAGTGTACGTGGTTTAGCCGTAGTTGCTGTGTAGTTTATATTTCTTCTTACTGCTCGATTAATACTCCATGTTACCATGTTCGTGGCTAACATCATCATGTCCGTGCTTTCCATCTGGGCACACAAAGGTTATCTTACAGCCGAGTCCACACGTGGCGCCAGTTCAGGTGACCGTGCCCGCCGGAACCGATCCAGTCAACGTAGCGCCAAGAACAAGACCACCACGCGAGCTTCACGCAGTCTGTCGCGATCTAATGTGCCCAAGAACGTCACCATCCAGGTGCCGAAGAATGCCAAGACAACGCCACAAGAACGACGAATGGCACCGCCCACATATGGTTTTGTTACACCGAAGGTTAGTTGTCTTAATCATAAATCTTAAGTCTTATTAATAATCCCCAAATAATCCAGCGGAAAAAACAATGTACATCTCCGCTCGCAAGTCAAATAACAAACTTTCGATTCCCCGCCAGATTGAGAGGTTGTTAAGAGTTGAGAAACGATTTTATTTACAGGTGAAACCGAATACTCCACTTGCATTCTTAAGACGACCGAAACAGGGTGAAATGGCCATATCTATGCAAGGCAGTCCGTTACTTGTTAGTTCTGTAATAACAGAAACCTGTGCCAACGTGAATATTCCACTGAGCGACGGTCGTATACTGTCGCTGCAGCCTAACAGAGGACTGCGCATGTCCCAGTTCCCGAACTTGGACGAAGAGACCCGAACACAACTCCGAACGCTGCGTGACAATCTGAGTAAAGTTGTCCAACTTGAGAACTAGTATTGAACACTTTTTATTTTTTTAAGTTACATTATATTTTCCGTGTATTGTATTACATTACATTATTATTAACAGTAGAAGTATTTCTTCTTTTTTTCTAGTGTGTGTGTTTTATATTTTTGGTAATGTGAATTAGTATTAAGGGAATAATACACAAATCAGTTGGTATATATTGATATATCCCGAGTATTAATTTACATTATCAATGTTCTTGTTTAATTTAATATTTTTATCAGTTGTTTTAGCGAAGAGAAAGACTGTTTCAGTATGAATGACATGTAAGTAAGTATTATATTTGCTATTGTAATTTGTGAAATTTGGTATTAATTTACAATACAGTGTAGTTTAAACTAATAATTAAATCTGAAACATGCAAATGTTGTTTATAAGAGTCTATCTTTTATAAGTATGTTTTGTATATAAACAATAATAATAAATACCTACTTGAAAGTTTGCCGTATTTTATGTTGTAAGTTTCAATTGACGTTCAATATCTTTCACAACAGATTCAGGCACGTTACTTGTTCTGGAAATAATAGAAAATAATTAATTAATATAGTGACGGATAGTCACGTCATCGGATTATTACCGTAATCTGTCCATTTTGTTCTTAATTGCTTGTGTAATATTACGTTGTCGCATTTCTTGCTCAGCTCGTATCGCAATACCTTCTTCAAACTTTTCTTTCTTTTTATTAATTCTCTCGCGTTCCTTTTCGTTAACCTGTTGCAGTATTTCTCGTCTATGTTTCATACTTTCAACTTTACGTTTTTCTTCTTTTTCTAATTCTTTCTGTATAAAGTATTGAAAAAGATGTTGAATGAAAAATTAAATATATGTAAGTGTGTTGTGTTTACCTGTAAAAGACCTTTCTGAACTTCTACAACTTTAAAGAAATCTTGTTTCTCGCGTTCCAATTCTATGGCTTGTTGTTTACGGATATCTTCAATTTGTTTTTCGCGGGCGATTCGCATTTTTTCTTCTTGTTCCCGTTTCTTTTCAGTTGCCGCTTTTTCCTTCTTTCGCCATTCTCTTTCAACCTGTATTATCATTTTAACATATTGACATTTGAATAACAGTTACAGTTTGCAACCGCATAAATGGATACAACTATTTGAACAATGTTATTACACAATGTTTGTTGTGTTATTATTACCTCTTCCTGTACACGTAATGCGTTCATCTCATCCCTGGCTGCTTGTTGATCTTTATGTCTCTCTTGTTGTGCTCGCAGTCGTGCTATTTCTTTTTCTTTCGCGATTTTCGCCAGCTGTTTCTGCTCTTCAAGAGCACGTTCCCGTTCGCCCTTTTTACGCATGAATTCTTGGACCTACAAAGATATAAACACCGATCATTTATACACGTATTTATTAATTATATTATCGTTTAACTCGTTACTCGTAATTCTGCAATTCGTTGTTCTTCTTTTTCTACTTGTTTATACCGAGCTATCTCGTCATTGGCTCTCGCCAGTTCCTCGCGCATGCGCGCTTGTTCTTTCAATGTCCGTTGACGTTTCTCTTCTTCGTCACGTTGCATCTGTATCAATGCACGATTCTGCATCCGCGCTTCTTCTTCAATACGTTCGCCCTCTTGTAGTTTCTCAATTTCTTTCTCGCGAATTTGTTGAACCATTTGATTGACAAATCTGTAACACGATAATGAATATATTTAACTCTGAGTATATGTAAAGATAATAATAATTACTTTTGTTTCTTCTGTTTTTCTTTGACCCTTTTTTCTTCCTCTTCTTGTAATGATCTTCGGCGTTGTTCTTCCATCATTTCATCGAGTCTTCGATCTTCTTCGAGCAGTTCTTTGTTGATTATCTACGAAATTAATAGTTGTTCATTAATTGTTGTCCAATATTATGATTATTTTCATAGAATGTTAAACCTGTTTTTCAACTACTTGAGCTGCACGTATTGCAAGACATTTCGAAGCAAGAATAAGTTGATTGGCATGTTTCACTTCATCTTCCTGTTCTTGACGCATATCAAATGCCCGCTTAAGAAGATATTTTGTTTTCTTCTTAGCTTCACTTTCCACCTAAATACATAGAATAATTTCTAATTTTTCGTAACATTACTACTAGAAATACTGTCAAAAGTACTTGTACTAATTTTGATCCTGCTCCTAATTTTTGTTCCTCTTGTGCCTTTTGTAATATATCTCTTCGCATATTACTCTCTGCCTCACGTCTTTTCCTATTTTCCTCTGCTTCTTCAATCAATGCCATTTTATCTTTCAGTGTAACCACCTATTTGAAATAATTTCAAAGTTGAACTAAAAGGAAATATTTGAGGTACCTACATATGTATATAATTTATACCTTGGCTTGTTTTTTAAGTCTGTCAAATTCATTTTTGGTAAATAATTTTGGTATTTCCTTCGGTTCTCGACTGGGAACTATTAATTCTTGTATGCCCTCAGGATATTTAGCTTTCACAATTTCTCGTCCTTCCTTTGGCAAAGGTGGATTCAACAAATCCATAGTATTTCCGTTTGATTTATGAATGCATTTCGCTGGCCTTGAAAAGTTGCGTAAAAGTGTAATTTCTTATCAATTTATGTTAATGGTAATTAGAATATGTTGTAATACTAATTTATTACGAGGCTAAATGTTCTATATAACCATAAATATGCCGTATCAATGAATAATGTGATGTTCTATGACATTTACGTAAACGAAAATATTTCTTTACCTTCGTGTGTGAAATTGTGCAGACATAATTTTGGCCGACATAATTCTTTTATATCTTATACTCTGTCAAAAAGTAAATTTTTACGTAAGACAAACGATAAATAACTTGTTTTTATCCCTGGCAACCGTCATAGAAACAAATTTCATTTTGGAAATGATTTTAAATGTGGCGCGTAAATTATGACTTGTCATCCTACAGGTGTCAGCACATAGACAATTACAAACAGATATGTGTTAAAAGTCTCCTGATTAAATCAATTATCTAATAGTTTTATTTAAATTAATCGTCCAAAATGTAACAGCTAATTACAACGTGTGCCCTTGTCATATTTGTCAGTACGTGTTTTTACACTTTTTACAAGAAAAGTGTAATCTGGCTACTTTGCTACGGCTGTCAGAGGTATTTGAATGTGTAATGTTGATATTTATAACACGATTCTTTCAAACCTACAACAGCATGTGTTCATACATTTACATCAATCCTACTCAAACAACATTGTATTCACTACAATAGTGCCCAATAATAATTGTGTCATTGTTCATTTAGCGAACATAACCTTATGTTTTATGTTACGGAATTTATTATTAGTCATTTGATCTATTCGTTTTGTGTGTAACAAAGACAAGTAAGAATTGTTATTGTTGTGTTTTCAGTCACAATGTCAGTTCGTTATTCGTGTAGTCATATGACTACCGTTTCAGACATTCCACTTAGCGAAATTGTCAAATCGAAAGAGGTGAGGAATTATTAATTTGAAAAAAAGATGATTGTAGGTATCTCATGTGGTATTTATAACTGATGTTATTTTATAGAATGTGTCTTGTAATGATTGTCCGTGTTATGGGCCAAACTTATGGATCTGTTTGTACCGAGATTGTTTGAGAATTGGATGTTCGGAAAACTTTAACGATCACAGCACACTGCATAATCGAGTAAGTGTATTGTAGTATTTGTTTTCAAGTGTCAAAAGATATTTTTAGAAATTCTTAATTGAAGAAATAACGTAAGATTCTTCTATAAATAAGATACATAATTTATTATCAAACTTCTAGCCATATATCATGGATATGTAGGTATAATATTTTAATTATATAAATTCAATAATTTGCTTATCTAATCAGAATTGTTAAATTTTATGTAGAAACGTGTGAAGGTTATCGAAATAGATAAGCATGAATAGCGAATTTTTAGAATCTCTACAATAATTCTGCTTTTTTGTAGAAATGTCCATTGCACTGTATTCATATGAATCTATCGACACAACGTATATGGTGCTATAGTTGTCAGACCGAAGTTTTCATGGATTCAAAAGTAAAGATGGCGCCCAGATCGGTGGTGTACAGTGACAGTGATAATGAAGCGGAATCGGAACGTACCCGTACGTACGATCGGGAGAGTTATGATTCAGGCCGGGGCAGTTATACAACATTACGTGCCGAAAGTCTGGATCGGCGGAGCAGTAATGTTGTATTCGCGTTTGACAAAACGGTCGGCCTCAATGTGGGCATGTCCGGTGATAGCGGAGGCGAGAGCAGTGACAGCGATGATGTCGGTGACCGAGGGGCGAAGCCCCGGGGGCTGGTCGGACTGCAGAATATTGGTAATACGTGCTATATGAACTCGGCGTTGCAAGCGCTCAGCAACACACCGCCGTTGACGAGTTTCTTCCTGGATTGTGGAGCAGGAGTACGGTTAGCTAGTGAGGGACGTAAACCGGGATTAAGTCGGAGTTATCAACGTCTAGTTCGGGAGATGTGGCACCGCAAAACCAGGGGATACGTAGTTCCATCAGGAATACTCTACGGCATCAGGAATGTAAGTGAATGATGTAACATTATTTCTAGGAAATACTCAGTATGTGTGGAATGTAATTAAATTTTGAACTCGAATAATTAATTAACCAGTTTAATTAACAATCGGTTGACGTATACGGTGACATTGAAAAAATTGCGCACATAATGAAATGACATTTTTTTGCACTATATATATATATATCGATACATAATTAAATACTTATTCGTTCATAATTAACATTGTTTTTTACTTTTTTAGATTATTTTCAATGTAATGGATTGACATAAATATTTTATTATTTTTTTCCTGAAATGAGATATTTAAAATTAAGGATTATGTATAAACTTGTGAATTTACTAGTACCTACACTAATTAAACTTTAATCTCTTGTAGTTATATAACTTGAATGGAATAGAATATTGTATGTGTTACTTTTTTCTATACTCTGTCTGAATCAGTGTTTATATTTTTCCCGCCAGGTTCATTCTATGTTTCGTGGATACCATCAGCATGACACGCAGGAATTCCTGCGTTGTTTCATGGATCAGTTGCACGAAGAACTGAAGCAGGTGGCGAATCCTGCCCCAGAGTGTTGTGGTACGTCGGGTGAGTGTGCCGGTGTGCAAGCTACCGGCTCGTGTGACACACTAGAGAGTTACGCTATGGCTGCGGACGGTTCTCAGTCTACACCGCCGTTAGAGCAGGGTTTCGGATATTCGAGCAGCTACGAGGTGGTTAACTGTGACGGTACTAGTGCCAGTGCCAGTCAATCGGACGGAGAATATGAGACGTGCGATTCAGGTAACTTGGGGCATTGTACTAACACACTCACGTCATTGTACGAAAGAGAAAACTTTTAAAGTTACTTGAAAAGAAAAACTCCATCGTGTTATTCACGCTTAATAATTGTACTAATAAGTTATCTGATTTTGGATCTAAGAATGTTTTAACTTTGCATTCGTATTTGTTTTACTTTACATTCTTATTTGTTTGTCATTGCATTCTTACTATTTTAACTGTGCATTCTTATTATCTTAACTTTTCATTCCTGCTATTTTAACTGTGCATTCTTATTGTTTTAATTTTACATTCTTAATGTTTTCATTGCGCATTCTTGTTATTTTAACTTTCCATTCCTGCTAGTTTAACTGTGCATTCTTATTGTTTTAATTTTACATTCCTGCTATTTTAACTGTGCATTGTTATTGTTTTAACTGTGCATTCTTAATGTTTTCATTGCGCATTCTTGTTATCTTAACTTTTCATTCCTGCTATTTTAACTGTGCATTGTTATTGTTTTAACTGTGCATTCTTAATGTTTTCATTGCGCAATCTTGTTATTTTAACTTTCCATTCCTGCTATTTTAACTCTGCATGTTTACTGGCTTGACTTTACATTCTTACTGTGTTAACTGTCCATTCTATTGTTTTAACTTTATATTCTTATTGCTTCTTATAGTTTTAACGTTGCATTCTTTTTATCTTGCATATATACAATATTCACCTTTTTTCATCCGCATTAAGACATCTGTTATTTATGTATATGTAAGGTGTAAGTGAACGATCCTCGCTCAGTGACGATACCGAACGTTCCGGATCAGATGGCCGTCGTATGTCCGGCTCCACCAAACGTCGACTCTCCCGATCCAGTAGTCCCGGACGCCATGCTCGGTTACGGAGCAAACTGACGGCAGCACATTGCCGTAGTGTTAGTCCACCCGTGGTCGAATCCCAGCCAAACACTAGCACGAACAACAGCGCGAGTCAGACATCGAAAAAACCGATCAAATACCGATCAATCATCTCGGATGTGTTTGACGGAAAGTTACTCTCATCCGTGCAATGTTTAACTTGTGACAGGGTAAAACAGTGACAAATATCTTTGATAAGAACTACAAATAACAAACCCGTATATGTTTGTGCAGATATCTACGCGCGTTGAAACGTTCCAAGACCTGTCGTTACCTATACCGAACCGTGATCATCTGGCCGTACTCCATGGCACTGGTTTAACTAAGACGGGTGGCAGTGCCTCGTCCAGTGGCTCTCAACCGTGCGGCTCTGGATCGGCTGGGGTTGGTGCGTTGACTTGTACAGAAGTCGTGTATCCTGGACACCAAGATGGCTGGGTCGCTTGGCTATGGACCTGGCTGAAGAGCTGGTTCTACGGACCTATGGTCAGTTTACACGATTGTCTGGCGGCATTCTTCAGTGCAGACGAATTGAAAGGCGATAATATGTACAGGTATACACCACTGCTATAATACTCTGATTTGTATTTACAATTACTTATATACTAATACTACAATATCTTTAAATGTGTGTTTACATTTTAATATAGAGATATAAGGATTGATTTTGATTAACTGTTTCAGTTGTGAAAAATGCAACAAATTACGGAACGGTGTCAAGTTCTCGAAAGTCATCGATTTACCCGAAGTTCTCTGTATACATCTGAAACGATTCCGGCACGAGTTGATGTTTAGTTCGAAAATATCTAGCCAGGTGTCATTCCCGTTGACGGGCCTTGATATGCGACCATACTTGCACAAAGGTAACGTACATATGAAATATATGTTTTTTACTTTTTGAGAGCACTGTTTTCATTCAAATATACTGTAAAAGTTCATAAACATACGAGGCTAAATTTTTAGTTTTAACTTTGCATTCTTAGCGGGTCTTAATTTTGAATTCTTTGTAATTTAATTTTGCATTCTTCTTGTCTCAACTTTGCATTCTTAACGGTTTTCCTATTTTACCTTTGCATTCTTGCTGTTTTAACTTTGCATTCCTTGTGTCTTAACTTTGCACTCTTCTTGTGTTTACATTCTTACTATTTTAACTTTGCATTCCTTCTGTTTTAATTTTGCATTCCTTCTATTTTAATTTTGCATTCTTCTTGTCTTAACTTTACATTCTTACTGTTTTAACTGGACATTCTTATTATATTAACTCACAGGCGTAAGTTTCTTTTGTTATAAAATCAAATTAATTACAGATAAAAAACTGTATTATGTATGTACAGGAATATGTATGCATACAGGCTTGTATACAAAGTTGTATGTGTGTATGTATTTACAGGCATTCTACATATAAGTGTCTGTATATATGTATGTATTTACAGATTGTGTAAGTTCAGTAAGCAGTTATGACTTGATCAGTGTGATATGCCATCACGGTACGGCCGGCGGTGGCCATTACACGTGCTACTCCCTCAATGCAAACACAGACACGTGGTTCGAGTTTGACGATCAATACGTCACCCAGGTATCACCCGATACAGTGCTCGGCTGTGAAGCATACGTACTCTTCTACAGGTAAGCAATTACACTCTACTTCGGCCATATTATAATAACACAGGTTATTGTGAAAATTGCCATTTGACACGGAAATCTATTTTAACTTATGCAAGGATGTACATTGTTTTTTCCACTGGACTATTGGGAATTAATAATGTGGGATTATAGGACAGTTTATCTGAGCGGCGGGAGTTTTAAATACATCTAAACAAATTAAGGAAAATAATGATGTTTTAATTCATATAAACATTATATAATATCGTGACAATTGTCTTTGACATAATATTTATATTCACTAGTAATATCTATGAATACTAGTACTGTTTAGCTACATTTGGTGAACATAGTTCATCTTTTTCTCACCAGGAAGTCCAACGCTGCCATGGCTAAATGTCGAGCCCGCACGCTGGAATTGATGGAAGCAAGTGCTGAACTGAGCGAAATGAAATTCTACGTATCACGCCAGTGGATCAGCAAGTTTAACACATTCGCCGAACCTGGACCGATTGATAACAGTGATTTTCTCTGTCAACATGGCGGCGTACATCCGGATAGAGTACAACATGTGGAACAATTGACAACCATTGTCAGCCAGTCAGTGTGGGAATATCTGTATGAGACGTACGTATCGAATAAAATCATTATATACCGCCCTGTTTGTGTGTTCTATCACTCCGAATTAAGTGAAAAGTATGTTATGTATGTATATGTTGTATAGATTTGGTGGTGGACCTGTCTGTAATCATCTGTACGAATGCCCCATCTGTGAACAAGCAGCAGAAGCTCTAAACAAACGAATCAACATGGAAATGGACACGTTCATACAATTGAATCGAGAGTTTCAAGTAAGTACACACAGTATTAACATGCGCACTCTTGATATTATTATCATAGAATATTTCTTGATAGCTTGTTATACAATAACTTTATTATTTTCCAAACACAAAAACTACAACACACTTTTAATGTAAAGTCTGTTGCCCCTATCTCAAAATCTAAACGAACTGAAATTTTGTTTTTTGGCTTGGAGAGTGCAGTAGAAGCTCTCTTAACCGGCTACCGCTTTAAACGGTCGCTTTCATTTTCATTATGTACTGTAAATAATTTTTTATTTCATGTGTTGTAATGTATTTTTAACACGTTAGCTGCCACGTTAATTAAGTAAAGTTTGTCCAGAGGGCCACATCACTTTTTAATGTTTTTTACATCTAAAATTACATATAGTAACTAAGTAAATATGTTTACATCAAATTTTGATTTCGATATTTGATTAATTTCTTTGCGTTGTGTATAAATCACGTGACGCTAGAGCCTGTAGGGCCGCGTGCATTATATGCTATCATTCTGTTACAATTAGTTCATACTCGATATTTTGTGTGCATTCAATGCAAATTGTAGCACTTAGTTGTTCATGACGTTGTCTGGTTACTAAAAATAAAAACGTGTTCTTATGAAAGCCTTATGGCTATTGATTAGATATTTTTTATTTTTATTCAGTAAAGCTTATTTTTACTGTCCAAAAAGCTTATTATATGATTTGATTTTGCTCTGCATTTAGTAGGGTTAGTAAACGAAAAAAAAAAAACAATGTTCTATATGAGTCATAATTTCAAAGTTTACTGAATTTGAAGGGATGCTCCGAATAATGCGCTAAATGCTTGAAATTATCCTTGACGCTTTACTTGTTCATTTGGTAATTGTGAGTTGTTTTCAATTTACACGGCTTCAAAACCAAACATAGCATGGAGTTATATGTGGCAGCCAACATGTTAATATATATTTGTAATATATGGTTAAACTTCTCATTTACATAGCAGTCGGATTAACCGGCCAAATTGCTATCCGTAGCCGGTTAAAAGAGCTTCTTCTGTTTTAAATTATAGAGATATACATTGTTTTTTTTAACGGACTGTGAGGTGCAGTGGCGCGGGGGATACAGAAAATTTGAGATAGCATATAATTCACTGTATTTGTAAAATCATATTTTAACCCTACCCTACACCCCGCTCGCGTTTCTAGAGCATGGACTCACCCGCCACAGTCTATGCCCTGTCGATGAACTGGTTCCGCCAATGGCAATCGTTCATACGCACGCGCACCTGCGACCCGCCCGGACCAATCGACAATTCGAGCATCGTGAACCCACCTACTCAGTCCGGCCAATCAGAAACCGTCAAACCGGGCTCGGATTATGCGCAGATCAGCGAGGAACTGTGGCAGTTCTTCTATCAGATATACGGCGGCGGGCCGGAGGTGCGCTTGCGCAGTACGAACAGGACAACAGTAGCGCCACCACCACCACCACCGCCGCAACGTAGCCAGAGTGTAGCGGCCATTCCGTGTACTTACGAGCCGCCACCGCCTACCATGATTGGTCCGTCGGATAGTGTGCCTGAATTCTTTATACCGCCGCTGCGAACAAACAAAAAGCATCCAACACCCGTGTTTGACAGTTCAATGAAATTCGAGAACGAATACAAACAAGCGAAGAACATCGCCCCAGTACACGAACCGAAGAATAACAACGTCTTCTCGTTATCGGATCCGATGGATTGTGAAACGGAAATAGCGATAAACACCGATACAACAGATACCGTACCGCAGAGTATGCAAAACGGATTCGGCGATCATGAACCCCATTTGACAGCAATGGAACAACGCGACTCGATCGAAGATATCTCGATGAATGAAACGTCCGAAACATGCAAAGTACAGCCAGAAGACAAAGCCAAAGGCAAACGACGAATCAAATACAAGAAGAACAAGAACAAACAAGAATCAACGGAGAAAAGTATGGCGGCGGCGGCGGCGGCGGCGGCTGTTACAATATCAGATGAAACGCCACTTGTAAAATAATGAATGTAGCCCAGTTAAATTAATAATTCTTTTCTTCTTTCTTCTTCTGTGTATGTCTGTCTTTGTGTGTATATTGTAAATTTATATATATATAAATGTATGTATAGATTATATAAATACCAGTAATATTATGTAAATGTGTGTGTGTGGCCAAGTTTCAATCAGGTAACAAATACAAATGCTGCACTCTAAACATGAACATCTAAAATATGAAATGGTTAGCACAGAAAATCGATTGAGCGATTTGGAGAATCATTTTCACACGCGCATACAGTCGTGATGAGGAGTTATTTTGTTATTGTATATCTAGTTGTTAAGACATCAATGTGACGCATGCGCAAAAGTATTGCAACATACGCGTATTTAGACAGCTGTGTAAAAATGCTTGGTTCAAACACGAAGGTAGTTGTATAATAAATAACTGCTTCTTAATAACATTATAACGCAGGATTAAAGAAATGTCACATTGAGAAGTAGATATTTGTATAGAACTACCGATATAAAAAGTCATATTCCATTGTGAATATATGTATTTTCTGTGCAGATTTTTCAACAAGTATACATACACACACACATTAGAAATATCGGAACGGCCCGGTATGTTCACTATTATTATTTATAGAATATCAAGTCAGTGTTTAAACTATTGCCGCATACTTGTAATTTGTGTCATAGCAGGAGAAAAACTAACTAATTAGATTTCAATATGCTTTCGTGTCGTTCACTGAGATGGCAGAGTTTTTTTAGGTTATATTAATAAGACGTCATTGAACTGTGGTAATAATTAATAATTGGAGCATTTATAAATTTTAGACACATTCCTGTTCTAAAATAAGCTCGTCTAATCTAGACTTTCCATGTTACTCTTCATATTAATAATACACACAATAGTACATTTCTATATACGTGTGTGTGAGTGTGTATGTGTCACGTGACACATACACAACACCGGACTAATGTAAAATCATTCACAACTATGTAAATGTATAATATTAATAGTTGCATACAACTAAATCTAACAATTACCTACTACTACTACTATTTCAAGTAAATGATGAAAAAATACACACAAAAAAATGTAATTTTGCAATACATACACTTATTTTCATAATGAAATCAAATGTTGACCGCGTTGTTCTGCATTCAAGGTGCGGAATAAAATATTGTACGTAGTTGTTCAAAACTTTAATCATTATCGTTTCATTGGTAGATGTGTTTCTCTTTTTTTTTTGTCTGCTTTCTGAATTGGTGCTGAAGAATAGTATCGAATTTAATTCATTATTTAGGTATATTGTTGATTAGTTTTATGAGTTCATTCTGTTCAGATTTGTGAGGACCCGTTAAGTAATTAATTAGTTTTACAGTCATTTAGTTTCGGGCACAGTGGGTGCATTCTGTGAATATATTTCCATACCAAATATCCAATATGTATTATACTTTTAAACTAACAGCATGTGATTATTACACGAGAGGGATGGGTGGGGGATGGTTGGTTCAGAAGTTATTATTGATGATTTGTCAATCATCTCCTCGTATAATATTATCACTGTGTAGTGATAGTATCTTTTTGCATGATATGTCCTCGCTGTTAGTTCCATTTTCTGTTTTGTTTAATTTTAGTTCAGTTGCAGGGTTTTACAAGATACATTCTTAATGTTGTTCTTTTTTCATATGTCAAATGTAGCGTACCTACATATATAGATAGTAATGACAGTATTTCATTGTACTAACACACATACAGTACGTACAATATCTGATTACTAACTTCTAGAGGTTGTATTTTATCATTGTAAATTATAGTTTACACATTAGAGAATCTACTTAATTCTTTTAAGCAACTTTTAATTATTTATATGTAGTTAGGAAAGTGTAAGGTTAGCGTACTGTATCAACACAGCTCGAGTAAAATAAACAATATCTTGTCGCAATATAACTAGTCTTATTATAGGCAATTATGGTGTTGCTGTCAACATTTCGATACGATATTGTTGATTTTACGCATGAATATAGCAACACAATTGTTCGCCATCTTGAATCCAGTTTGACAGCTGACTAAATACAGTACACGTAACCGAGTTTTAAAATAATCTTTGGGCGTTTGAAATGATTTTTTTTTAAATTTCAATTAGTAAATATTTTCAAAAACGCTTAGCGCTAAATAAATTGCATGGTATATGCAAAGAACTGTTGTTTGATTCGGAGAAAATGTGTTGTGTTTAGATTTTGTAAAGGTTGGTGCGACTGCTGACTGTCGGCGCCATCTTGTTTAGCTAGTGTCTAGCGCATGCGCTGTTTGTAGAATTGTTAACGAGCGACATTGCGTCAGTTGAGTTGTGAACTTTTGAGATTTGAATGAAAATTTTATTAATGTGTGTTTTTTTAAATCAGGAGTCGGGTTTAAGTAATTTTTAGTGAAATTTTAATTATTATTTTTATTATTGGTCCAGTTGTTACGATCATTTGTTGAAAGTTAGTCGTTAAGTGTTATTTTCAAAATGTAATTCGATCATTCTTAATTTAAATAAATACATATTGCAATCTGATCATAAATTGTTTTCTCATGCCCTATATTATTCAATTTAAAAATCTATTGCACAAAAGGATTAGGTTTAAATAAATCGTAGGTGGCGTAGATTACTGATTGTGCAACTGTTTCAAAGGATTAACAATGACCGGCGCTTCGTTGTAAAACACACAGACTGTTACAATTGTCATTCGTGCGTCCAGTAATTTAACAATTGTTTGTTATATTTGTCCTGAATTCTTTATTAGAAATCCACAATGAAATATTTTCACTTTTCTCCGTATGTATGTACGTATGGTCGCCATTGTCATTTTCAATTGTTTTTACGCCGCAATAACCGCAGTGTTTTGTTCTTGCAACGCCTGCTGCTGCTGCTGTGACACACGAAACTGTCATGACATTTTTGGTAAGTCGTTATAATAAGTTTTTCTTTCTCTGTCTGTTGTGCGGATGTCGCGTGCAATTGTTTGTGACTGGCTTCGTGATTTCGGTTGACGTTTGTTTTTTATATTTCCTTTCTTTCGCATGTTTCCTAAAGGAACTGACACTTGGAATAATATTAGTTTTACATTTTGATCGATATTTGAAACGAAAAGTGACAACATTAGAACGAAATATATTTTGTCTTGACTGTTGCAATGTTTTTTTTTTAGTATAAAACAGTTTCAGTTTTAAATCTTACAGAACAAAAAAATTGGTACAAAACTAAATGTACTTGTGTTTATATTATAATTTCACAAACCTTATTTTAAATATTTCGTGTACATTTCATTAAATATTTATTAAACTCATTTGCAATTGATGTAAACTTATGCATATTTTTTTGTTTAGTAATTATTCGAAATAGAATTATAATTATTGCAATGTTATGAATTCACGAGTGTTTTTAAATGAATTTAAATAAAACTCTATTTAAATGAGTGCCTAATTAGAAATTTATTTGATAGATAATTTTATGTAAATTACTATTTATGCACGTTTAGAATTGAATAAGTTTAAACGTACACTGTTTTGTTATTTTAATTGAAAACTACATTGCGAAATAATGTATAAATAATAATCGCTATGGAGAATCGATATTTCTTCTCACTGTAATTATTATTACATTAATACCTTACATATAATATATAGTTCTTGAATTAAACAAATACCATAAGTCCACGTCTTTCATCAATTTCCATAGCAACGCGTTGTATCTAGTTGTTTATATATAACGTTCATCTTTTGTTATTTGTTTATTTTCGGCAACAATAGATTGTTTTTTACTGCTGCTGCGCGGTTGGCACGGTAAGTTTTGACGTTATTTTTTACACATGTAAATTACATAGCAACGTTACCTAGGTAACTGTTATTATCGTTTGAACTACATATTTTACACAAAGAAATGTCCTAGATGTAACGCTATGTTAACTATTAAGTGCACACGACTTCATAAACATTTCGAAAATCATTTCAGCATGTTTCATACATCACAAAATACGAAAAAAATTAAAATT
>JAGJTL010000039.1:858269-871804 GCA_022063505.1 Calosoma granatense
CTCTGATATATTTGTCGCTCAATTGAATATATATTTATATATATTTCATGTATATTTATTGATGATATATGATATGCTCTTATTGATGTATTTGATGCATTATTATTATTATTATGATTGCTTATGATTTATTATTATTATTCTTCTTCATTGCATATATACATAGTATATAATTTGTTTATTTATTGACGGATATTTGTGTAATGTAATTTTGTCACCGTTATTATTGCTACATATCTGATGAACGGTTATATTTATTATTGGTTATGTTTCTGATATTTATGTATGTGTGTCTGAATTGACGCGCACCCTATGCAATAGCCAGTGTTCCATTCTCCAAACCACTGTTGATCTCTCTTTCCATTTTCATTCTCTCTGTCTCTTAGCATTGTTACTTCCATGTTGATCAACTGCTTTCTTCTTATTATATTTTCTGACAATCATACCACGCTCCTTGGAGCACTGGGCTATTATTTGTTGCTGTGTATGGGTGCGCGTGAATATACATGTAAATTTACTACTGTTATTATTATGTAAGAGTATGTATTTGCAGGCGAACTTGGCAGCTGGCAGCTCTACAAGCTTTGTTTTGTGTTTGTGTCATTTTACAGATGTGTATACACATAACTGGCGCGTCAACACACACTACTACTACTACTACCACCCCCCGCACTCCCCGTGCAGAGAGACACACAGTCAGTGAACGAGCAGCAAGCTAAATATGTAACAAACATGTGTTTGGCCAATGGTTATATATATACACACACACACACATACACATTATACACATATACATATTTACTAATATCACTCCTACCCTTTATTTATATAATATCATGTTATATATGATTTTGTAACAAACTTAAGACATCCTCCCGCTCTTCATAATATGTACAGCAACGCTATTAGTCCCGCTATAGTATCCCCCGTGAACCATGCAATCAGACAATGTGATTGGACAGAACCACACAGGGCGTGGCCAACAGTCACCAATCAAGTACGCGCATGCGCTACAACCTGTGTTGTTGTATACCGAGTGCAATCGAATTGTAATAGTACACGTACTATTACTGTGTAAAAATTTATTAAACGAATGAGTGACATTTTAGTTTTGTAATTATTACGAAAATATGAAATTGATTGTTTTAGCGGGGTTTATTATTATTCTTGTAAGTTGGTAGCAATGTTTAGTTCGATTGTTGACTGTCAAATGTTTGGATGTCTGTCCAATTACAACAACAATATAGCTCCTGCCATTTGTCTCCTCCACTACAATCATCTACACATACACACACACATGTATAATGCCACAATGTGGCATACACATACATATGTATAGGCCCTTCCCACCAGTCCGTCGCCTAACCAATCAGATCACAAGAAATCTGAACCAATTTTAAATTAAATCTTCTACTTCTACTTGTTGATAACAAAACATACATGATTAAACAACAAAAAAAGAAACGTAGGCTATAAGGTTAGTTAGTTAGATAAATATGTACGAAATACCGCATATTAATTAATTAATTAATTATTAATTATATTCATCTACTCTTAAAAAACAATTACAATTAAGAATTTCATTCATTTTTTTTTCTCGCTTCCCTTTTTTTGTTTCTTCGTGTGAAGTGTGCCCGCGCGATAAGTTAATACTTTTTCTCGCTTTTTTTTCTCCGAATTTGGATTAATTTACAAATTTCATTTTTGAATTGTAAAAATTCCAGATTATTTTTGTTAATTTTCTATTTTTTTATCTCATCATGGTAAATATTCACAGGAAAAAACTAAACAATATTTCAATACGTAATAATTGTTTTGAAGTACACAAATATTTTTGTACTTTTTGTTTTGTCTTGTTTAGTTGCAACTACACATATATATATATTATTGTTATTGTCATTTTTTATAACTGCTACATACGCTATTATACATTATTTTATGGCCTGTCTCGTTGTTTTTGAAATAATGTGTAAGGTTATGTACAACTTAGGGGCGAGCCCAAAACATAAAGATGGCGATCAAATCATCATTTTATAATATGTATGTATTATGATATTTGTAAATTTCATTTCTTTGCGCGCCGATATGTTCTGTCTAAATAAATAATCGACATTTAGTCGCAAGTGTACGAAATTTGTGTTGTTGGTGACTTGAAGTCGCCCCCCGCTCCGCCCTGCGCGGCCCCCTCGCTCATCATGAAGCTCGGTGGACTGCACACAGCATGGGGGGCGGTGTACCGAGAGGATGGGGGACCACAGCTAGCATACACAAATGGTAAGATCATAATTCTGATTGTGAGGTCTATATATATATATAGAGACATATATAAGAATATTATTAACTTGTTTCACTATGATGAGATATTATTGTATGTGTATATATTTTTCCCAAGGAAATTTATTATTATTTGTATTCATTGACTAATGTTGTCGAATAATGCTGTCGAATGGTGTTTTTTTTTATTATATTTTATAGGTACATCGTTGTTTTGTATTGGTAAATATATAAAACAAATTACTATCGAAACGAAAATCTTTAAATATATGTATGTATGTTGGAATTCGGTTATATTTTAATAATAAAATAGTAATTATTCTATATATTTGCTAATATTTACTTACACACAGACACATACACACACACACACACTTTTTTCTCTTTAGCAAAGAAGAGAATTTGTATAATTTAATTTTCTTATATTCACGAATGACAGTATTATTTGAACAGATCTTCTTCATATTATAATAAACAAATATCATCATGGAGTGTTACTAGTTCTGACAGTAAAACAAAACACTACTACTACTAAATCTATGTATATTTACTCTGTGACAAAACAAAACAAAAAAACTGGAAAGATTTTATTAGGTTATGTTCGTTTTAAAATCCCAAATGGCAACGGTTCAAACTGAACACTGCACAAATATAGATATGTAATATGTATGTACGTATTTTAAATGTGTATAAAAAAATCAAAGTTACATTATTAACTCTAGGTTTGTTTAATGTTTGTGACATTCAGTTTAACCGTTGCTGTTACTGTTGTTCTTTGCAGTTTTCTCGCAAAGAGAGTATTGTCACAGACGTGTCGATCATTTATGTATAATCTTTGTGTACTCTTGCGTCACCTAAGACATTAAATAAGTAAAATTGTCTGCATTGTTGTATTTTGTTTCTCTGATTTGTTTTTACAGGTCCCGAAGTCGTCATATTTTCCCCTCTCACCTTTGAAACATTCGCCCTTCATTTGAATGCATCTTAAAAACTATTTGTGCTATAACGTGACACATTTGACAATTACCGATATCGCTAATTGTTTATGTGATATCGAAATATCGTAAATATGTGCGTTCTATTTTCATCTTGTCGATTTTTTTTTCTCTACTTGTGTGTGATGATCATTCTCTTCTATAATTATGTGATTTTCCGATATCAATATTTTTTTTTCTGATTGTGTACAATTTTATCCACAATATTAAGTGATGTTTATTTAGGAATATCGACCAGAAGATGACGGTGACGTTGATGATGATGATGATAATGATGCTAGGTCTAATTCATTATCTCGTAATACATACACATACGTACATGCATATCTAGATGATGGTAAATATGTTTTTTGTCTCTTTTTCTTGTTCTCTTGTGTATTTTTCTGCTGTTAGAACTGTTTCTACGTTTGTCTCTACCCCTGCCCCGCCCCCCTGCTCTATGTTTCTCCTCGCCTATGTCTTTGGAGAGGTGCACTGTATTATGTAATTAGAATTATGGAGCCGGCCAATATATAAGTAGGTACTACAACTACTACAAGTATACGTATGATCTTATGATGTTAAACAAATGCAGGTCTGTGTGTACTGTTTCTACCAATCATGGCTTATTGCTTTCTGCTTATTATTTTGATTGCATTTGAGAATAGTATGTGTGTGTGTGTGTGTGTGCAGCCACTCCTGTACATTGTCAACATATTGTAAATATTCATTTCATTCCTAATTATATCTCATGATTAGATTAATAAAAGAAAATTCGATTCTGATTTGTTCAGAAGTGGCCGAACAAAACACTATTATTGATCCACTCTCTCGTTTCCATAGTATCCAGAAAACTATACAGATTTATACTTGCGTGCAGTGCAAATAATTTTATTAAGAATCTTAATTTAAATTCATAGATGATAAAGGGAACAATATTGATTAAATTATGTCCATTACATTTGCTACTAATATAAATGCTTATACATACATACATATATTATATGATATATGTTTGTAATATTTACTGAACCGAGTTTTCGTAGCATTATGTATGCGCGCCTGTGTGTGTGGTTACTTGTTCCAGATATTAAGGAGTACCATCCACTTCCCACACCCCCTCAATATTCTGCACATTCTTCACAATATCTTCAACATTGCGCAGTGTTTTGTTTGTATGTTTCTAGAACGTTCCAGATATCCAGCATGTTGACAACTTGTAGCACTAATCATTCTAGATAACTTCCATTTATTTACATGTATGTTTATTTAGTTCCTTTTAGTCTATTTTTACTTCATTTATTTGGGTTTTTTATTTTATTTGATTGTTGAATAAAATTGTCGTATGTTTAATTATTTGTATTTCTATTTTACGCTATACATATTTACTTGTATTTGATTCATAACAGTTTGTATTTTCAACCCCTCGCCTCTGTTATCGTATCGCCCATTATTACTCGTATTCATAATCTTATATAATAATTATTTACTCTTTGTCTGTCTGTGTGTGTGTGTGTGCGTGCGATACAATTTGTTATTATAATATTCATTATGTGGTCGATGTATTACGGACGATATTCGTGTTTAGGGAAACGTTTTTTTGGACGGATTATTAGCAATAATTTGACAATATTGAAACGTCAGAATTGTTAGATTTAATATAATATATATTAATAATTCCAATCCGTGTTTTTACAAGATTCTTTTACAAAATATTTAATGTATTAAAAGCAATAGAAATGTCTAAAATATTCTAAAATAACATTTAGAATTATACATTTATATCTAGACCTGTATAATTTCGTTCACTGCCACTCTAATGAAATATAATCTTTCGCGTAGTATTATGAATTAGACAAAGAACAGAATAGTTGCATAAAACACTTGGTCGTAACAAGTAGATTCTTGTCGGTATAGTTTCAACTGTCAAAGTGTTTATGTTTTAATTACTGAGCGCTGTGATATTGTTGTAAGATGACGTTTACACAAAATTGTTGTATTGTGCTTAGGACATATATTTATCTCTCTCTCTCTCTCGGCTGTATGTATAACTATTACTACTATTATTTATCTGTTGTTGTTGTTGTGGTTTGGTGCTGATTCGGGCTGTGTTTTCTGCTCAGGATTCGTGGGGCGAATCTCTCTGACCAGAACTCCACAGTTCGTTCGCTCACGTTTACAACACACTAATGCACGCACGCACAAAGTCCGACTGTCAGCCCGTCGAAGTGTCCGTGTGTCGACGCGATTGTCAATAAGGTATGACCACAAATCAACTTAATAATTAAACATTGATGATAACTCATACTTACATCTCTCTATATAACTCTTGTGTGTTTATATATGTATGTGCGCAGACTTAATATTCCGTAGTTAATAATATTACTTATTTTTATCGGTAAATGTTGTATATTTGTGTTAATATTGCGCGAATCATTGGCCGTTTTTTTACATAATTTTATCTACTAATGCAAGCAAGCGTTACGATATTAGTGCTGTATTTGTCTGCTAATTTATTTGTAGATTTATTCATTTACAAATTGTTAACGTTTTAAAAACGTCCTCATTTCAATCTTATATAATTATCCGTATTACAGATCAACGAAAAGAAGCAGTGACCACAATGAAGAAAATAAAAGACTGAAATAAACAATTGATTTTATAAAGTTTATGTTTTATTATAAACAACATACAGTCCTATCAAAACACGCACGCTGTCTACTATATTGCAAAATACAATCCGCTCTCATCCTTTTTAAACTTTTTCTTAGCCGCCCGTGTACAATATTCTTTAAATGTTGCATCCACGAAACGAAATTCTTTAGGTTTAGTTTTCGGTTGACATTTCTTCGGTACAGGAATAGAAGGATTAAATTCTACATTCGATGGGTCGTATTTTTCAAATAATTCTTCAGGAGATCTGTAAAAATAATCAACAGTTTTAAAACTATATCACATAATAACGTTGCTTTGTGTCATTTTTCTACTTACAATTTTCCTAAATCCGGTGCAAGACTTCCTTCACCACTGGCTGGCACGCCATTTGCAATATGACGCGCCATTTTGCAAACAATCGGATGATAATGTCTCGACAAGGTGGCCAGTTCGTACAAGGCTGTATTCGATGCATTACAATACTCGGGGTCGTCAAGTTCAGGGAAAAATTTACCCTCACCCACTGATGTGTCTAGATCTAATAGTACATCGGTGAATTTATTAAGTTGCATAATATTCTTCACCATTCCCAATGTGCCCAGTGTGCCATTCGGCAACAGTTGCATACTCAGTGTACACAGACGTTTTGTAAAACCAATAAGTCTTTGATGCGTAACTTTCTTGCGTCGTTTAATTAGCGCATGCGTCAATGTTTTCAGAACTATCCCAAGATCCTTGTGATTCTTGCCAGCTGTTGTTGTGAGCAGTTTATCGTACAGTGTTACGTAGAACCGGGATGGATCGAGTGTTAACGCCTCGCCTTGACCGGAGAGCATCACCAGAACTGTCTGTATACAGTGTAGTTGTTCACGATAACCTAACCAGTCTTCTTTGAGCAGCTTATTGAGAACATTCACTAGATCCGAGTAGAATTCGAGGTTAATACAGTGTGAATATCTGAAATAACATTTGTAAATATTAGAAATCTTGTACGAGTAAATAAACTTCGGTATTTGAAATTTAGTAGCAGATTTAGGAACCATACGTAATAAATTCAATTTTAAAAACTCCTTTTAAAAAGGACCGCAGCAAAAATATTAGTTTCAGATTTAACACTTTGACTGCCGTTTGTATATATTTTGATACACATCATAGTGGGTCTTAGTAGCCGTGTGTATTCTATTATATACACATTTATATTTAAATTGTATGTACCTAATATACTATTGACATCAGACACTCCTTTACGAAAATCAGCGCGGCTGTCAAAGTGTTAAAAAACAAGAATTTGTTACTTTTGTAATTAAATTACTAGATGCTAATTCTAATGCAATATTGCCTACGAACAATGAATCCGAGGGTAACTGACCCGACTACTGGTATTATAACCTTAAATTCTAATGTCATCCAGAAAAAATGTCACGTACAAACAATTTGTACAAAACTAATATTATGCATGGATAATTCTGTCGCGTGTCTAAACGACTTTTGTTTTCCAACTTACTTTGCAAGCCCTTCGAGACAGACGCCAAGCACTTTAGTATTAGTAGAACTTTTCAAAATCCGAAAATAAATCCCAAAAACAACTTTAGTAATTTCAGTTAGATTTTTCTGTTTATTTTCCTTATTTTCCTCGGCTTTAGTTTCGAGTAATTCTTGTTCGACGGCTTCGAGTTTCTTTTTGCGCTAAAAAAAAAAACAAATATATTTTTTAAAGGTGAAAACAAGAAGAAGAATTATTACCTTCTTTTCCTTTTTAGACATTTGTAGTAATTTCTGTTTGTGAGACATTAGTTTCTTTTGTTTTATTTCGTGTTCTTTTTCTTGATCCAAGTTTACTTCTTTTATGCGTAAAGCCAACAGTACATCTAACATTTCAACATTCACATTATGCGCACGATTCTTTAAATATTGATTGATAATTCTTAAAATCTGCAAAACAAAACTATGTTATTTGCTATTCTCTGTTATAATTTGTTTTGCTCGCTTACTTTTAACGTAATTTCACCTTTCTTGTCTTCTTTAAATATGGTTCTACAACAATCGTTAACCATTTGTCGAACCGGTGGAAACCGATGGTTTAAAAATGGAACCACGGCTTGTGCAATATTTTGGGCAAAATTAAAATACGGATGTGCTATTAACAAATCACACATACAATGTATAGCTAGTTCAGCTAACTTGCATTCATCCTGTCAATTAAAAATAAATTAAATCACCACAAAAAATACTGAAATATTTATCAAGAAATATAGACAGATATTTACCTGCGATCTTTTTCTAGAATCTCCCTTCTTCTTCACCAAAACCATTGCAAATTTCTCCAGACGTTGCAAATAATTTTTATAATATTGTAACAACGCTGTTTCGTATTTTTGCAAGTTTAGTGTGTCTTTTTTTACTGCAAGGTAAATAAATTATTAATTCATATGTCATGTTAAGTTATGCAAAAGATTCTTACATTTTACTTCGCCAGTGTCATGGTGTTTAATCTGATATGAAGGCAAGAGATCTTTGAATACTTCCAACAATGATACTGTAGCTAGTTTGCGAACAGTAAAATATACTTCGGCACTATCTTCTTCCATAATTTTCAATAGTGTTCGGAAGTTTGTAATTTTTTCCTCTGGGTTCTCCAGTAAACCAGAACACAGTGTGCCTATGTGTATTTTACGGGTGCGTAGGGCTTCCTCTCTTGCTGCTAGCATATCAGCAGTAGTTATTGGAACTGAAGGATCAAAGTCATCCTGAGCTAATTCATACGTTTCATTCTCACTGTCATCTTCATTTGTTTCTTGCTGTTGTTGTTCTTCAACATCAGCTTGTACATCTTTTTCTTCATCTTCAACTACGAAAATAAACATTATATTGTGTTGTAAAATTATATTAATTTTGTAATTTTTACCTCTATCATCTAACATTGATCTGGGCACTACACCCTTCCCAGTTTTAATTGGCAATAAATTCTTTACTTTCACATCATCTGTCTCTTGATTTTCGTACTCTTCTTCCATTGTTTCATCGTCATTTTGTTTGCGTTTTCGTTTCTTAACTTTGCTATCATGTTTTTCAGAACTGTATAGAAATTTACATTAACATTTAAGGTGAATTTACACAAAATGAAATAGTATATTTACCTGTTGTATCGTACTTGTTTTAACAAAGAGTAAGATTTATTCGATATAGCTTGTTTCAAGAATGACAGATCATCTTCATCAACCATACCAAGCATATCTTCGCCATGATCACTCTCTTCTGATTCTTCTGGTGCAGCTTTCTTAACCAGTGGGATTTCTGTTGCTTTTGGTACTAACTTACCCTTCTTTCCACTCTTTATTACACCTTTCTTAACCAACTTATTACGCTTTTGGTTATTGCGTTTGGCTTTAGATATTTTACTTTTCTAAAACCACAAAGAAATTACAGTATTCGTTATTATACACAAACAATACAAAATGACAACATACCACTGCCATTTTCACCAATATTTTGTTAAATTTAACATATATTTACAATATCGTCCTCATAACCTATAAACATCACACACACATGTGTTTGACAAGCGTGTACGATTTCTTTTTCTTATTACCAACGACCGTAGCGCCGCCACTGTTAACCGCCGAGTACTAGCGCACTCCCCGCCAAAATTTTCCAGTCTGTTTTCGACCGCGGTGGGAGGTTGGTGTGTTTTCCGCGCGCTTTTGCAATTTACTTTTACGTCAAACATCAAACGTGAACTTTTTCGCCGCTCACACACTTAAACCTTTTTGCACCAAACTCACACTCACTTGTCGGTTTTAATCTAATTTCCAATTGACCTCTCAAGCTCAGCCGCGTTTTTCGTACATGTCTTTGATGATTGAATGTTCCGAGTAGGTTTTGTTGAAATGTGAAACGTTCTGTGTGACGATTAATTGAAGTTTGAAACTAATTAAACTTTGATAGAATCTCGTTGTGTCGGAGCCGTGCAAGGTTGATTCTTCAATTTCGGTTCAAATAATTCTCCTCCGTGAAAGAACTATTATTTTCTATTAATTGTTTATCTTAATGTAAAGATTCTGATTTCGCTGAGCGATGTTGTGTGTGCACATATATTCGTAAAGAAATCCAACAAGAATGGCTCGCAAGATATTGGTGTTGCTACTGCTGTCAATTGTTTTGAACTTTGGTAAGCAAATGTTTTTGCTAAATGTAATATTTTAGAATAAGTATGTAAGAATATACGTATACGACAGCGCTGTAATAAAAATATTAAAATGTACATATTTCTCTGGTTCCGCTGAAGAGCGTAAGTAGATTTTCAGTTTTCAGTGTGCTCGTTTTTCAGTAATGCAAGCGCGATGGATTTTATTTGATGAAAGGATATTGAAATTATATTGAATTTATCAAGAAATCCGCGGGTCACATTAAAATTATATATCTATTCTTATAGTATCAGTAATATTTCGTCGTAAGATTGAAATATTTTACGTTTAATTCAGTAATAAGACATACAATGAAAAATACATTACAACTTTCTGCTTAACTAAATCAAGTTGGCATGAGTGATACTATTTTTCAGGCGAAATTACATAATAATTCGCGTTAATCTTTTTGTAATTAAATGTTTTTTGTTGTGCGACAAGAAATTATGAATAGTAATTATTTTACACTCATCTCGAGCGGGTTATAATGGCCGTAAATGTAGGTTATATATTATGTCACATTAACCATTTCTTAATTACTAGTTCTGCCGCTTAGAATTCTTCCGTTGTTCATAAGATTATCATAAGAGACAGGCACTGCGGCCTCTCGCGAGCCGCTGAACTATTGTTATAAATTTAATTTAGCATAAATTCTCTTTCCCAGTTGTCTTTATCTTATACACTCCTATATCTTCTCTTTCATTTCATATTTGTATATTATTTCTTTGTCTTTTATCACATTTCTTTAGTATATCTATATGTGTCGTTGTCTATTTATTGTTGTGTTATATACGTTTGCTCCTTGCTTCGCGATTAATCGTATGACAGCACACAGCAGACAAAAGCATCCTAAGATGTCGTCAATTTTTCATGTCCTGAATTGCCTTAAGTAGGATTACAAACCTAGTGTAGTATTTACTGGTGCTAGTAGTCCAGCAAGTGGACCACAGAACCTGAACATTAATCCTGTCGTGTCCAGCATATACACGCACACACACACACACACAAGTGTGTAGGAAAAAACCTGCACTTTGCTGATTCTTCATTTAAAACGTATCTCTCCTTCTTTTTACATTCCATAATCTTATAATTCATTCTCTCCGTGTTTATTCAGATTATCAGAATATTATTCAAAGTTCAACATATAAATTTAAGCTACGTTAACTAAATATAATTATTTAAACTGCAATTAAATATAATCAAAGTTTAGTACAGTTTTAAACTGATATTTCATGTACACGACTTTAACTTAAATCATATTTTAACGACAAAGGTAAATTTACATTAGACAAAGTTTTGCTACCGCTGGTATATGTATGTACGTATGTACGTTACTCAGCTCACATACAATGTGTATATATGTACTTACATAATTTATTGTGTAACTTCTAAAACTTAAAATTGTGTCTTACCGAGGCAGTCTCGCTAAGTTTAGATTAATTTTCAAAATGTACGTAACAAGATTTACAGTGTACATGTCTGTGAAATATTTTGACAGTGTAACATATTAAGCCGCACTTGCGAGAGAACTGTCACCCGTAATATAATTTAGCAAAAGTGAGGTTACATTATTATTTTTTGTTCTCAGAGAATTGATCATATTGTCAAAATTGGTAATAGATTACTATCTTGGCCTAGTTCCATACATTATAACGGCCCATTTTTTTTTACCCCATTTGAAATGCATTTTAACTACAAACTCATTTTTGCCTCGGTTAAAAGTTTCATATAATTTTAAAACCATTTACATTGTCATTTAGTAAAGTGATATTTAATAAAGTTAATAATTTAGTAATATAGTTAACTAGTGTTTAAACTGCAGTTTAATGTTGTGTTCATAATTGTGGCAACTTTAGTTTGCAAGCTGTGTAGGTTTTTATGTAGTAGTTTTCAGTGTGTGTGTGTGTGTGACTGGCTTGCTATACTGCTGGTGTGTGCAGTTGTTTTATTTGCCAAGAGACAACAAAATTCTAAACTGAGAAATATCGCGCGTACGATGTGTAATTGTTTTGGACGCTTCGCAAACTGATTTTAGGTATATTTAGCGTCGACGACGAGCAGTCTACAACGGACACACGAGACAGCGTCGCGGTGTCTAGCACGTTTGGAGAGGTGACACATACAGTTTATATATACTTACACACGTAGCAAAGAATATACAACTATTCGTATATATTTACATATATGAACAGTATTCTGTACATTTTAAGAGTACATACATACATACATACACATGATATTTATGTAGGTATTTATAGTAGAGTGTTACAAGAATAACCAAAACTTAACATTTTTCACTGTTATGTGTAAGTGTAAATATTTTTTATTTACTATACACCCTGTATATGTATATATCTACAAATATATACATGATTCATACGCTATACATAGTAACATACTACATACAGAGTATGTACATATGTATACACACATACATACATACAAAATTCTTATAAAGATTTTTTTCCTCATTTTTTCCCTGTCTTTTGTTACAAAGCAGAAATTATTAAATTTGTATGATGAATTTGCATGAAAATATGATATGAACAAAAAAATGAAAGAACAAAAAATAAATGACCTGACTTCAAACGAATTTCGAATTATTTAAATTTGCAATAATTAAAGTCTGTATAGTTAAATATGTAATAAAAGCTATGTTAACAGTTTTATTAAAAGAATAAAATCTGTTTTAATATATTTTAAATTAAGTTTTATAACAGGTTAAGATATGAACTTTATGCCTCATGTAATTATATATCTAGTGGACTTTTTACTTAATTTATATGTATCTATACCTAACTTGATTTAGATCTAATGGTTTTCAAACTTTATCTCATGCATTTTTTCCTAATATAATGTATATCTAATGGTATTTCAACCCACCTCCAGTGTAATGTGTATTTACTGGACTTTCTACTCAATGGCACTCATCTCATGCATATTCTATCACATTCACCCTAGTACTCTTTTCTAATTCACCTAATTAAAGCAAATATATTTGACTGAACTTTAATTGAAATCTATAAAACATTCGCTCAAATTGAATCGGCTGAAACTTGTTTACGTTATATCCTGAAAAACACTGAGTAGTTCGTTAATCAATCTTGAAACTTTTTCAGTATCTTCCGGTTTCAGTACTGCTCCTGAAGTTCTTCGGTAAAGTCAGAAATTGATTTTGTAACGATGGTAAAAAAGACACCACTGTATGTAGGGATGTTTCTTGAGCTAATCTTTTTCTTCTATCATATATACATCATAGCTGTATACAATTGGGAAAGGGGAGAATTATGGTCTTTAGGTGTCAGGGGAGTTGAAGAAAAGGTTGATTAAAAAAATCTGCAACGAATGCAGTAGCTTAAGACAGTGATAGATGCCAATACATAAATATAGAGCCTTTTTTCTATTAAAAAATAATGTCGATTTTTTTTCTTTCTTACGGAGAAATCTA
>JAGJTL010000039.1:871874-893912 GCA_022063505.1 Calosoma granatense
ATAACAATTTTATAATAAACAGTATCTTGAATTCACGTCCGTGCTGGTTGTTACTGATGATAATATATTACACTATATTGATTTCCTATTAAAATTCAAGCTAATTAACTTTAAAACGAACGTATTAAGTGGAAATTAACGACGACCGTTTGTATTTAATGGACCTGTAATAAAAAAAACGAAAAGAAAAAAGGTACAATTGTGAAGCTGTATATGTAGGAGTGGTATTGAAATCAGATTACGTATTGATTAAAGAATTTATTTCTAGATTTGTGGTGCTTCAATTACGGGTATTATCTGGATAATTTCCAGCATTTATAAATGAAATTCACACACTTTCAGTCAACAATAAGTTGAATTTATTATATTCTAAGAAGCGCGTTCAATCGCGAATCAAAAACTCCTACAATGTCGAAATGAAACTACACGCATTGCTTACCAGCTCCGCTGTAACATTAATGCTACAATGGTGACAGATTCGATATTTTGCGGAGGATTTGATACCACGGATTTAAGTACGTGTACTAGAAACACGAAATAATATTTAACACTTTAATTTAGAATATAATATTATTTATTCTTTTGATGAATCAACAGAAATATTTGTTGAAAATAACACAAAATGTTGATGTGTGTTTGTTTGAAAACAATCATATTTTTCCCCACGGGTGCTATTTTATTGACACTGCAAGGAGCAAAACGGTTTTATTTTGACGGAAGTGCGCATTTTCTTTCGGAAGTTATATTAAAAAGGATTCGTAACATCTGGAACAAATAGATTCTCATATTTTTTTTCATACAATTTGATATATTGCAAACATAAATTTTCATATGAAAATATAACCAGTTTAAAACAAAATATATGTTGATTTCCAATATATTTTACACTGATTATTTACTAATATATTATAGCGCAAAACGAAATTACGCGTTAATTGAATCCTAAAGTAAGGTACAAGACGCTTCAGGAATGAATTACAAAATAGGATCAACTCGAAATTAGACCGTATTCTCAAATTGTAATTCCGGTCGTGTTGGTTGGAAATTTGCATGGGACAACACGACACAGGAATGGGTTAAGGGGTGTGTATGTTTGTCGAACAGGAAGGGGCAGAGGAGGAGGAGGAAGTTTGGGTGTTGAAACAAGATGAATGTGTTTTAATATTGGGTGGATGTGCAATACAATATACATTGTGAATGTATATGTATGTATGTGTACCGTTACGTCTAATATTAAGCGACAGAATGTTATCTGTTATTATTGCATTGTGTTCCGGCAAAATGTATCTCTATTCCTCTTACACTCTATCTTCCTCTCTCTCTGTGTACTGTATACTATACGAGCTCAACGTTACATGATCAGCAGTATATTTTATTTTCTATGTTGAATTTAATGTTAAATTTAAATACAAATGTTATAAATAAATTATAGAATCTAGTAAATATAAGATACATTACATTCGTGCTTGCGTTTTACTTTTATTTAAACTTATGTAAAATATTAAACAAAAAAAAAAATAAAAACAGGCGAACTCATGTGATTTTGGGTTCGTATGTATGTATGTATGTATTTGTATCTTGCTTATCGTTTTCCTGTAACAGTTTGTTTTCTTTCAATGTTTATTGCTTTTTCTTCTCTTTGCTTTTCATTGCTTCTAGTCTAATATCGTCATTATTTGTTTCTGTTCATATATCGCTTGCGTTGCGTGCTATCTCATTCTTTTGCAATCTTCTTATCGTACGCTGTATTTATGTCTTGTCGTTTGTCTGTAATTCTTGCTGTATCTACCAATGTATTACTTCAGCAATATTAGTGTATCTGTTGTCAGACTCGCATGTACAAAAGAGCTGCCAAATAACAGCCGTCTTCCACAGAACGTATCGCACTGTAAATACGGTTTTTTCCTCGACTGCTGTGAATTCCAAACAAGCTCCGCTATTTCTTAACGCCTTTTTTGTGTCTTATAACCCCCTGCCTCCACCACCGCCCCCCGCATGGAATGTTACACCCGTCCTGTGTTCCGCGAGATTGCACGATTTATTGACAGTATTTGTTTTATTCCGGGTTTTATTACTACTTCTGTCTTGGATATTTCAGAAATTGTAACACAAAAGTTACAGCTCAAATAGCCCCATACGTACACAAGTTACATGAACCCAACATTGAAATACGTTTTTCTTACTTATATTTTTGTCTACATCGAGAATCTTGAAACATGTTTAAAATTATACAAGCATTTCTGTTGTTGTACATATTTTAGCTAGTATTAGAGCGTCTTTGAACGCATTTATGAATACCTAATACTGTCTTAACATTTCCCCCGGGTGTTTTACTGGAAACACCGTGGGCTGAGTACGTCCCTGTAGTGCAATAATCCTTCAGTTTCACGCTTTTGAAGACCTGTTGTGCTGACATGGTCTGTATGGATTTGTCACAATTTGCTATACAACAACTAGAGCTTATAATACATTTCCACCTCCCATCCCTTGTGACCCCCTCCCCCCGTGGGTGTATGAGGGGGTATATAGGCCAGAGGAGACGGGGGGGATATTGAGAAAATACTCTCACTTTGACTATCAAGCATTATCCCGCAAACAGATATTTCAATTTTGTTTCTCTGGTTTTAATTTGTTTTTATTATTAAGATCAGCTATGCTCCGCACTCGCCCGCAAAACAAAATTGAAAAATTTGTATTAAAGAAATTGTTTATTATTATTTTTTTAATTACAACCACAGCCGGTTTTTTAAAAGAGTCTTTTTGTTTATTGAAACATATTTTATTGTTTTATTATGGAACACAAATATTGTTTTATAAATAACTTTTTTCTAGTGAACACTGTTTGAGAAATACTGGTTAACTATGTTATAGGGTCTTTGTATTGCAATGATTATTTATTCAATTTGGTTTCAAGGACTTGAATGCATTATTATCGTATTATATAAGTGTATATACGTGTAGGCAACCAGCGTTACACCAGTGTGTAGCGGTACACGTACTAACCGGGCGTAATATCAGAAAGTGCTATTTTTAGTAGTAGTATTATTGGAACATTCATTTTTATATTATTACTCTGCCGTGCTTCTCGTAAGAAAAACAGGATTAAAATCCTACGAGTATAGGATGTAAAAACTTAATCTCGTGTAGAATAATCGTATTTAAACAAAGATTTTAACCAATACAGTTACTCTTGATTCATATTTTAAAAAAGATTTCAACCAATACTAACTGTTTTAGCGAAAATATCAATTGCAGTTATTTAAATCAGAGAAAATTTAATACCGCAACTTCATATTTTGAGTTATGACCTGTTAAAATATAGACTTGTTAATTTCTTACGTTTATATTTTATACTTTTGTTAATAACACATTTATTAATGCGCGCATCAAGTTAATTAAATTACTTTGAATTCTCCTGTATACGTAGAAATATGTTATTGTGTTTTGTTTTCAAGTTACAGCTAGTTGTTTCATTATTTATTGCGTATTATTTTATCGCTGGAGATGCTCCGTGTATGTATGTATGCATGCTATGTGGCATAGTGACCTTGTTTTGTTATTTCCGGATGCTGTGAGGGGCCGGGTCGTATTGATTTTATCAAATATTTATCAGTAGAATGTCTCACAGTGTAACACATTCATATCTACACAGCAGTTTCTTGGTAATATCTACATTTACAGATAGAGAGAGAGAGAGAGAGCATTATATGTACTTGTACGTACAACTGTATAGAGAGTGTTGGTAACGCTTGTGGTAAGATATACTCAAGATGCGCTACTCTCTCTCTCTGCCTTGCTCTGTCTGTTCTTGTCTCTCTGTGGTACTGATAAGACTCCAGTTACTGGTTCCGTCGTTATACGCTTATCGCTGAACGATTCTATTCCTGCTGTTCGCTGCCTTCAACAGACCACCTCTGCTAGAAGTTCAGTGGCGTAGTTTACATAGTTTCACACTGGGGCAACATGGTTTTGGTAACATAACTATGCTACAACGAACCTCTCGAGAAGTAATTCTTAAATAGTTTAATATTACCGAGCAAATATAAATTAAGAAATTAATCCGTTAACTGTATTTGTTATGTTATGTAAACAGCTTTGCAGCAATGTAATGCAGGTTGCGTATTTCTAAATTACTACTTTAATATATGTTTTAAGACCTCGATTCAACTATTTTTCTACCTGCATGTATCGTAATATATTTTCTAATCAATTTTTTACCAGTTTAAATAAACAGTATTTTTTTAAGATTGTTGTTTCTCATTGTTTGAGCTTTTGGTTCCCTTAGCAACGATGCATTAAGCTACCCCCCATTGGCCCCTTATTCTACGCCTGTGGTTACCGAAAATCTGTTATCAACCGCACAACGTTCGAAATGTAACAAAACTTTTTGATAAAGTGTCCCAACTATTATTACTGCCAATGCAAAATCAATATCGCAATGAATAACCACGTATCTCAGTAGGCTATGAATTCGCTGCATATATCTACATATATATCTATATATAACCATACGTATATACGGGCCTCATGTAAAATTAAATTTGATTAAAGATAAAAAATTCTAGGCGTGAAAAAAAAGAAAATATCGAAATTGCCGCCGTGTATATCAGAATAAATGGACTCCCAAGGGGGGGGGCTTCAGTATAGCTCCCCCTCCCCCCGCTCACGCTTTAACACATCTTTTCCCCTTCAGGGACACTACAAGGTCCTTCGAGTAAGTGGTGGGATTATTGCGTAATTCGCAGCTTTCCCGTCGCGGGATTACGTGAACACGGCATCGAACCTGGAACACTACATGATACCCCGTGTAAAACGTTATATGGTAATTGTGCAAAATTTTACTTAATTGGATTTATTCCAATTAGAATTTGACACCACATTGTATAACGAACGATAATTATAAAACTATTATCTTCATGTAATTATGTTTAATACGCTATGTTGTATAATTGTTTATTATTTTCACATTAATGAGGAAAACTTATAATGATGACTTACTCACTCAATAGTTTCATAATTATAAACTTCAAGAAAATTATTTCAAACTTCTTTACAAGTGTTAAAAATAGAGAAATATACTTTTAATGATGCTAGAAAATAGAATTAATAACGAATCTTGAAGAGTTAACAAATAAAATTAATATTTTACAAGTTCCTTCTTCAAATAATTGGTTTAATTTTGTTTTTCTTTAAGATGGATTTCAATTTAAATCCATGCATCAAAACTCTTGCAATATCGAAGTAAAACTATATTGCTTACCTGTCCGCTGTAACATTAATGCTACAATGGGGACAGATTCGATATTGTGGGCGGGGAGTTTTGATTCCCGCGGATTTAAGTTGAACCCGCGTCTTATGAAACCCGATATAAGTATAGCTATTATACGTAGTATGTATTTTGATTATTATGAAAGATGTTTTTCGTTACAGTGTCTTCTGGAACTCCTGTTCCAATTGAAGACGCCGACGACGATCTGGACGAGGATTTGGATTCCAGCGAGGCTGGGCCTGGTGAGGCGGACGATGATGGTCGTATCTACAAGAACCCGCGGAACTCACCGTCAGCGCTGTGTCCCCGTGACGAGGATCAGGCCACGTTGCTCGGCCAGAAATGTTTGCGAAAGTGTTCCAGCGATGAGGACTGTAAGAGCAAGAAGAAGAAGTGTCTGTGTGATGGCGCGTGCGGTATGAGTTGTATCAAACCAGGTAAGAAACTACACATCTTCACATCTGAGATAAACTGTAGTAATAATTATGCCGAATTATACATGAGCAATGTAACAATCGTAGTTAATTAACAACGGATAAAAACAAACAGTATCACATTCAATTTGTAGCATTAATGTTATATTACAATAAGTATAAAACAATTTGATATTATTCGTTTTAAAGTACCAATGCTTCATGGTGGAGGCACCTACAGGCTGAAGTGACTTTTGGTGGAAGCACTTTGTAGTTGAGGCGACTTTTGCTAGAAGGGTTTTTTATGAAGACTCGTTTTTACGGATACACCTTTTGGTGGAAGTGCCATTGGTAGCGTCTTGGTAGAAATGCCTTCTTGTTGGATGCGTATTTTGGTGGAGGTGCCTTCGGGTAGAGGCACTTTTTGGCGGTGACGTCTTCTTAATGGAAGCGCCTTCTGGGTAGAATTGTCTTCTTGGCAGAGGCGCCTTCTTCTGCTTGAAGCGCGGTAATGATGGAGGCGCATGTTAGTAGAATTACAATTTGGTGGAGGCGACTCGCTGAGAAATATTTCATTAGAAGCGTCCCTTTAGTAGATTCGGCAGCGTTTTTACCATTATTATTTGATCCGTTATGAAAGGCAAATTTTTCATGTTTTTTTTCTCTCAAAGTAAGTTTAATATTAAATGCAAATGATATAAAAATAGCATTTTTGTTTTCTTTCCGACTGTGTATATTCCGTCCGAGTTTTATGATGAGACTGAAACTTTCGCTTTATTGATTTGGTTATGAATTTTATTATTCGAATAAAATAACATTGACATAATTCCGAAAATCATTACTGATATTTTATGTGGATTTATAAGTAAATTGTTTATAAGACAGTAAAGTATGTATGATTTAGAAATGATGTCATATTTTACCAATACATTTACAAATGGAAACCAACAGTGGTATGTTAATGTAATAATAATGAAATATGATGTAAACTTCACATTGCGTTACATGGGACAAATTCAATCAGTGCCCGACATTTTGCGAATTTAAATTTCATTTACCCCACAAGCCCTTTGTACATGACACATGTATAGAGTCAGTGCCGTAGATACAATTTAGTAAAACGGGGTGGCTCTAGTGTACAAAAAAAATATTTAAAGTTAATTCACAGCAGAACATTTATATATATCTATGTTTTATTATTTATAAAGGGGCGGTTCCCCCTTATGTACGGCTCTGCATATAGTGTTATTCTATATTATGCAACACTTTATATTTATCATAGTAACTGATTATTAATAACTTATAATTAAGAGACTTTAATATAACTAGGAAAATTCGTAAATTAATAAACGCGTGTATTTATGTGTGTATCATAACTTTACATACATACATACATATACAGAGAGATTCAAGTTACGAACAGTAAGTGTTGTTAATTCGGAATTACGAAGTTTTTATTTTTGTTCAAGACATGAAGACTTATTACAATAAAATCCGCAGTTTCAAAGTAAGATATATTTCAATATCTATTGTTTTAGAATATGTATGTGTGTGTGTGTACACGAGGCTTCTGTTACCGGTAAGGTTTGGATATAGCTGAAGTTTTATACCATCTCGAAACTTCATTGCAGTCTCTCTGGTTGTCTTTCTTTCGAATATTTTACAAAAGCAAAGCGCCTGTATCTCTTACTTTGAAACAATCGGCATACAGAAACAGCCTCCTGTCGCTCACAACTGTCATCGACTTTTTCCTTAAAATTGCACCGGAGACATTGACGACAGTACGACCCATGGCGATGAATTCCCCTTGGATCTGTATATTTGTAATAAAATTATTGTACTTATCCTAGATTCTAGTTCAGTAGTTGATACAATCAGAAACTGTCGTTGACAACTGTCAATTCCTGAAATACGCAAGAGATAATAGTACACATCAATACGCTGAATTCCCTAGAGATTTAACTGTAAATATCTCCTTAGATATAATTCCCAATGTATCATTGAAAAAATATATTTTGGCGCTTTTTTTCTAAAATTTAAATACTTGTTTTATTCCTATATTTAAAAAAATTTGAAAATTGTAATTTGACCCGTTGGGAGGGTATTTTAACGCGTGGATGTACATTGTTTTTTTCATTAGATTTTTGGAGATTATTGTGTAGATTATTTTACCCCAGAAGGGGACAGTAATTCTACTGGCATCAAAACAGCGACCATCAGTCATCAATCACGCTGTTCTATTTTCAAATCAAATCACGCCATGCAATAACAACAGAAGCACGCACAGTGGATTCCCGTGACAAATACACCAATTACTTCATCAATCATGATTCATGTTCAGCTCGCTCTCGCTCTCGCTCTCCCTCTGCAATAAACAACTTTGTCATCCACGTGTAATCATCGGCTCTTTTCAAATCAAATTCATAATACAACACCCTCACCACCGCTAACACCAACACCAACAGCAGCAGTAGCAGGCATCTAAATATGTCATTGATTCCCAACGATACGATATATTGAGGGCTGTCAGGGGGCGGCAGGGGGGTGGTAACTCGTATCCTGAATTGTTCCACTCGGATAAACTCATTGAAACGACACTTGAGTTCGTTTCACGCTAGTACACATCACAGCGACAGAGTTGTACTGGCCATTTTCTGAAAAATTCAAAATTCAAATATAAAATACTAGCTAATACCCTGCGTGCGTTGCTAAACCTCAGTAAGTAAAATATTGTAAATTTTTAGTTGTTGAATATATTTAAGCAAAAATTATTTTTAAAAGTGGTTTAGGTGGCTCATTCAGTGGTGTGGCAATTTGAGTTTTCTATTCGAATAACACACATTCCAGGCGTATTTTTGAAACTTCAAAGCATATGACGATATCGACAATAAATAAAATATTGTACATTTTTAGTGCAAGTAATTGTGGGTTAAAGCAAATTAAGGGGATATATTTTGTGCAGTTGTGTTTATATTTTCTCCCTCTTTTCTATTAAATGTCCATTAAATTAAAATATTTTAAACGATCACAACCACCGGTTGCTGCTGTGCTGCTACAGTCATGAAAGTAAAGTGTTAACCGAAACCCTGTGTGCCTGCACCCATAAGCACACATTTTCATAAATATCTCGACTCCAGTGCCACCTGTCGGGTTCATTTTTTAAAAAATAACCTTCTAAAACCTTCCTCTCCTCAAAACACACTTTGTATCAAAGTTTGAGCTCAATCGGCACAAAAACAAACATTCACTTCTTATACACAGTATAAGGAAATCTACATATATATAGATTTCCTTATACTGTGTATAAGAAAGTAAAAAAGTAATGTTGGAAATTGTTTCTTGAAAAACTTTGGCTTGGCTGTGTATACGTACTCTGAAATAAATTGTAGCTTTTTAGTTTTGTAAGAATAGAAATATGTAGAATACAAGCCAAGTGTTTTGAACAATATCACCTGAATTCAGCCCTGATACAACTGTACGAGCGGATGGATCTGATCTCTCTCTCTCTGGATATGGAGGGCTATGCTGTGAAATATGGATACCGTACGAATTCAGGCCGGTTGGTTTTGAATGGTACTTGTGTGAGTGACAAAGTTAGATCTACCATCCCTTTCTCTCTCTCTCTCTCTCTCACTCGCTTCATACGGTGGCTGCTCGTCAATTTTAGAAAACAATTGAAATCTGTTTACCAGGTCAACAGCGACAAGAGAGAGCTTGTTCACTCATCTCAAGCAGGCCATGGAAGAATAAAATACGTACAACTCTTGTCTGTAGCAGCAAATGTAAACACTTGAAGATGCAATTTTCTTACAACATAAATAAATGAAAATCAACTTGCAATTACAGCAGAGACGGTGGATGATGTTTCAAAGACACATTACTCGAGAAAGCATAGTTTAATTAGAAACAGTTTTTTCTTATCTCCGCTTGCAATGATAAATTATCCAAAGAATTATTGCCGAGCGTGTTATGTTGCAATTATTTTCGGAAGCGCGCATTGAATACACCCCAGCTCTTTTGATGATAGTCAAGTATCTTGTTAACAAAAGAGTAATGATTTCATAGCAGCCTAGTAACAACAAGCACACACAGTCTTTTGTTCCTTATTATAGTGTGTATTTGGTTATTCAACTTAAAGCATTATACGAATTAAACTGAAATGAAAACAAGCCATAGATGGTAAAATTAAATTAAAAAAACATTAGACAAAGGCCTTTGGAATTGGACAATGGTAGTTGAGTGGATAATATTTCTTTGTAACGTGTTTAAAACGGGAATGCTTAAACTAAATTAAATAAATCGTGAATTGTAATTAACAGCGATAAGAGCGGCAGCTGGCAGGGGCGGGGAGTATTAGGAATGAGCATCTCTGTATCACATTCTAAGATCTACGTGCCATAAGCACTGGTCCCACTAGGCATATGCCTAGTATAGCATATAGTTTTTCTGTTTACTATTGGGAATCAGAACCCAGGGGAATTTTAAAGAAAGATTGCCCCTTATTATAGGCAACCTGGCATTACATATATGTATTGTTGTTTGCATTTACTGTAGGCTGATTTTAATTATAAATTTTAGATTACTATTACTGTGTATTATTAACACTTTGACTGCCGCGGCAGATTTTCGTAAAGGCAAGACCCACTATGATGTGTATCCAAATGTATATACACGGCAGTCAAAGTGTTAATAATCAGTATATAATTATCCACTTAATGATTAGCGTAGTTGCACAGTAATTCTGTCTATGGGGACATTACACGCGTCCGTAGTAATTAGATCCATTGGGAATTACTTAACTTTGTCCAATGATAATTGGGTCTACGGGGATGTGAACTACTTTACACTATGCCTGTACGTGTGTGTGTGTGTTGTAGACAAAGATAACATGTAAACTTGGTGACTTTGTGCAAGTTGAAGCGAGTTCGCAACATTCTTTGGCGGATGTGCGCGCCAAACTTAGAAAGCATTGTATCCTTAGTATTTGTATACAGAGGCCTATGTATGTATGTATGTATTCCTGGTTTATTCTCGGAATCATATATGTACATCTGTATATGTATAGCTATGTGTTGTAACTTCATATAGAAGTTATGTATGGATATGAACACGTACATGCTACGTATATGTTTCTACTTATATATGGCTATATTTATACATATATATGTTGTAGAGTATATATGTATGTATGTATGTATGTATGTATGAATGTATGAATGTATGTATGTATTTAGGTATGTCTGTATGTATGAATGTGTGTGAGTGAAAGTCGGTGTGCTTTTCTGAGAACTCCATGTTCTTACCTCCTGAAGGAGTACGTCGTCCCGTCTCCCGTAGGAGATATCTGGGCTAATTTCCGGTGAATTCCCCGGAGTCTCGTTCCGTCACCGGAACGCTCAGTGGGACTGGGAACCAGTGCCGTACTTGGCTTGCAAGGAATTTATTTATAGATGTTGTTAAAACAATTAGACTTTCCTACACCACGTTAGTGTACAAAATTATAAAGAAAATAGTAGTTACAAATGTACTTAATTGTCTTATTTCTTAGTATAAAAACTATACTTCAATAAACTGCTCATTTATTTCATATATTTTATATTATAAGCGAGCAATACTATAAAAATACAAGTGTAGTATGCTGAAGAAAATAATTTGAGAAAATGACAATTTCGGAGTTTGCTTTGGAAGAAACTAACATTCTCCCTTAGTGCGGGCCTGTGTTACAGGTCAGACGTGAAATTAGCTGATGTTGGATCCCATCTGGTTGGCTTTTGTTCCCATCTTCGTGGCCAAATGTGGTGGTGCTCTATATATATACACTGTACTGTGAATACCTTAGTACTACGTGTGTGTGTGTGCCCCCAGTGGCCTAAGCACAACGTACGCCTATGCCATATACACAGATGTGAATGTGTGTAAAGTAGAAAATACAATACCTTGTGCCCTTGCGGCCCAACCACAGTGTACACCTATACATACATACATACATGGACTACCCATAATACATCTCTTTGTAGAACAAACTGTCAAAATAAATTATTAATCACTCTTATTATTACGGTATATATAGCACAACTAATAAATAATATTAATATATTATTTATTTTTAAAAACCCATATTTTATTTCTTTAATATCTTGTGACAGAAAGATATTTTAATAACAATTTTGGGCTCATTGGGCATTGGTTTTTAATTCTGAACAAGTTCATTATTTACACTTTTAATCTAAAATCAACAGGGAACGAAATATCGCTAAATGAAAAAATTAACATTGTATTTCGTGTGTATGTACAGTTATGTATGGATAGTCCGAACTCCCTATAATCCGAATATCCTAATAGTGTATATATATAACACCCTAATAGTGTAAAGAGGAATCCATAATCCGAACTCCTGCAATCTGTAATCCGAACTACCACTACTATTTACCTTTATGAAACAATTTTTTTTCATAATTAAATGCCCGAACGTCTACTCCATTGTTTGTAATTTCAGTTATTTGTCAGATGTCTCTCTTTATTCTGCATTTTATATATGAAATGTATTTTTTGTTATTTAGAATAAATGGTTTTATACGGTCATTACGTATAAATGTAATTATGTAATATTATAGAAACATTTTTATTGGTTAGTAAGGTATCTATAAACCGAACACGTTCGGATTATAGATACCATGCACTATGAATTCTACAATCCGAACGGGTTCTGGCAACTTTCCGTTCGGATTATCCGTACATTACTGTATACACTTGCATGTGTTCGCGTATGTGTTTATATTGTGTCGTTCTTTGCTTCTTTAATCAACAATCGCAGTGTGCTTTGATTCACCATCATTTCTCTACTGTCAAACATTATTCTCTTTTGTCCATTGTACTGCTATTGTTGTTGCTGGTGCTAACTAGATTGTATCTATTTTAAGTTTGTTTGATGTTTTGTTTTCGCCAGAGCACTATGGCGGAAGTAATTACAAAATATAATTACATTAGTTGCAACCACAGCTAACGTAACAACTATTGTAAATAAATAATTATATGTTTCCAATAAAATGTAAGAATCACACCGCCCTAAGCACCAATTCGCATGTTCTACATTCATATCTATTTATGAGAATATATTCCCAACCCTCTCATACTCCCCCCACCCCTGTTTCTGCGATTTCATTTTATATTTTCGTACTACGAAAATCCAACCGCAAAGATAATCTTGGCTCAAAGGCCATCATCAAATCTTGTCTTTTGCTCTTCTAAAACAAATCATATTTACCGAAAGCTCCCGTCCGTGACGGGCGCCTATGGTGGATTATCCCCCGGTAAAAGAACTCGTCGTTATGATGTAAAGAATTTATCCCAACAGCAGTTGTAAGCGTTAGGCTTTTTTCCTCCACAGCCGTGCAGATAAATACTCGTCGTGATGCAGCCATGCTAGGATGGAGTGTTTTACTTGGTCGACTGGAAAACTTCAGTCAAGTTCTACATTAGTATTCAAAGCGACACGTCTCGTGTCGAATGGGCTTAGCAGCGACGTACGTCATAAGCGTGTTAACGGTTTAGCTCTCCCCTTATATAATATGCATGTGTGTCTGGCTGTTATATGTTATAAGTACGCGAGCATACAGGACCGTCTTTAGCAAAAAAGCAACAGCGATGATGATGATGTGTTGATGGATGATGATGGTAATGGAAGAAAATACAAAATGACAGTTTTATTTCCATGAAAATTCGATAGAAAATGCATTATATTTCAGAGTTGTATTCAAGTCGAGGTATTTTCTGTAAATGTGTCATATTTGATTAATGATTAGAATATTTAAAATGAGATTAAAAATGAATGAAAATATAATGAATTGTCACGCTGTTTTCATATTATTATTATTATTATTAAGATTTGCAATATTTGGCACTAGTAATTCCCGGAAAAAACAATGTACATCCGCATGTAAGTTAAATAACAATTTTTCACATTGTTTTTAGTTTTTTCATCAGAAAAAAATGTATATGATACTGTGTAAATATCTATATTATTAGTACATGTATTAGTGTATAAATATTTTTACTTTATATTATCAAGGTTCGGCATTTAACAGTTTGTGTCTAATAGGAAATAACTCAGTCCGATCCTGGCATCTGTACTAGCACAGTGTGAAACTGTATCCAATGCATTTAACGACGTTCGACTGTGTATGTGAGGGTGGTATTCGTAATGCTTAACACATATGAAAGATATTTCAAAGAATCTGTTTTCACCGCTGAGCAAATTAACACACGTTACAGTTTTATATGCGATTGTGTTTCTATTTTCCATTCAACATCCGTATACTTCTACGTTATGAACTAATTAAAACAGTAACTATCATTTCAAAACTCCGCGCCTAACGCTACGCAACCCGCCACGCAGAACTGTAAAACTAGTCACGGAACTAAACATAATTTTTTTTTTAAATATATAATTATGAAAATGGTCACTTTACAAAGGTCCTGTGTATAGTGACCACTGTCTTCTTTTTGATTTTGTAATGTACCTTTATCTAGTGACAATGTTTTCAAGTCAAATTGTGTTTTATTTACAGATAGGGAATGCCCAGAGTTACCTGATCCAGAGTTAGGGCGGGTCAGTGTGACGGGTCGGTTGTTTGGTGATCGTGCAACGTACACGTGTCAGCACGGCTACCACGTGGTCGGTTTGCAGAGTCGCACGTGCCAAGCGGACGGTCAATGGGCCGGGGCTCAGCCCGCATGCAAGCAGAATAGTGAGTGACTCCACTGTGTCCTGTAACGTTTATAAATAACTTAACCATACATACATACAGGGCCGGCTCAGAGCGGGCCCCGGGACATTTAAATTTTGAAAGAAAATTACAATTTTTGATGTTTCAGAAAAGTATTGATATGGGAAATAAATTAATCATTTGGTAATTATTAGTGCTGTTAAGAACCGAAACTTTTTGGATTCGGGTACCCGAATAACCGAGATTTGAATACTTCTGGAACCGAACTTAGTTTCGATTCCAGGAACCGAATCCCTGAATCTTTTTAGAATCGATTCTGAAAATATTCGGTTCCGGTTCCCAGTATTAGCAATTTATATGATTTTTCGATAAAAATTCTCTTTGCAAATATTATCGGACCCCACTAATAACTTTTTCCCGGGGCCTCGCATAATCTCCAGCCGGCCCTGTATACATACAAGTATATGTAGCCAGAATTCTTACGGAGAAAATCAAAAATAATATACATAATGATATATAGTTATAATATTCTAATGCAGGGTTTTTAATATGTCAAATTGGAATTAACATTATTTCCTAATTAGATTCGATATTTTGTCCGTTTTAATTCGAGATTTAACCATAAATCCAGATCTATTAATGACACAAGGTTCTTAAAATGACAGTTATAATTCTATTTAATGCATTTCAAATTAGTCACTTTCAAATTTCAGTTTTTCAATTACTGTTTTTAATAAAACCAATTATTAAATATGTGTATTGTTTGATTTTCCGTATGAATCTAGATTTTCTAATACACTTCTGTATTTCTATTCATAATAATTATACTTTTACATCATTTTCATATTTAGTTATAAATGTTTTTTGTAATGTTTTCTGTAGTCGAATAATTGCTATCGTTTTGTAATTGTTATACATATACACTAACAAATATATTTTGTTTTTGTGTTGGGTTTATTGTTTTGTTTTTGTTTTGTTATTTGAAACTAATTGTTCCATATTCCTGTAACTCCCAATTCTGTTTATTTTTACAGTGCTTGTTTGCAGCCGGTAAAAACTGTACTTTTATTATCGATAAATTGTTATGAATGAGACCAAAAAAAAAAAAAAAAACGTCATACATAATGTTGTATGTGTCGTAATAAATACTGATTATGTATGTGTGAACATGTTATCCTCTTGTTGTGTGTGTATGTATGTATGTATGTATGTGATGGGATTTAAATACATTTATTATCTAGACACGTCAATGTATGTACACATTTTAACTACTATTATACTAATGTATTCGTATGCATTTTTACATTTCAAATAACTTTGTGTGTGTATGTATTTGTGTGCTACTCTGATTGGTCTATTCTTTTTATGTGTGTGTTTTTTATATGTTTTTTAATCGTCTATACGCATGCTACCAAAATTTGTTTTATATTTTAGTTAAAATCCACTTATATTCTTATGTGAATGTACAATTTTAAACAACAATATGTACAATATGCAAATATGTACAAATAAAAGGTATGTACAGTTGTATACATATGTATGTATACTTCTATGTGTATATATGTAACACATGTATGTATGTATGTATGTTACAGTTTACTGTTTAGCACCGCCGAATATAGACCATGCACGTCACAATGCCCTGCCTGAACAGACGACCTTTGACCTGGATTCTACACTTCAATACTACTGTCACACGGGTTATGTTACTAACGGATTTCCACGTACCAAGTGTTTAGCCATCGATGGTCAGGTACAGTAGTAATATATCTATACTACATACTAGTATCCCTAACCTAACAATCTACAAACATACATACATACTTGTACACATTACTAAACTTTCCTAACATCTAACCAAGAAAGACTCTTGCCAACAATATTATATCTTACATTATTTAATTTCACATATATGTTAAATATACTTGTAAATCTAATACGTATATCAGCTATTTTGGCAGATTAAACATTTTAAATCTGAAAATTGTCATACAAGTCAACTAAAATGTGCTGAATAACGCAGACTGTAACGTTGTGTGTTATTTTAGTTTTTTGGAGTTGAAGTATGTTGATTTTGCTGTACAGGCGAGTTGGTATGGACCTGATATATCGTGTGAGCCACGCTCCTGTGGTCAACCGAATGACATCGCGCACGGTTGGCACGCGGGCGAATGTTACACGTACGGTTGTCGTGTTAGTTACCATTGTGCGGATGGATTCGAACTAGTGGGCCGTGCAGAACGATTCTGTCAAGCTGATGGCACCTGGGCACCGAAGGAACTACCGACTTGTGTTCGTAAGTATAACAGACAACAGAAGAATACTCGGAACAGATCTAGTTCATATCATATAGTATCAATCATTGTTCAAGAATTTACCAAGCCAAATGGACTAACTGTTATGATATGAAGTAGGTTACACTACATTGTACAAATGTTCACAAGGATTTTGTAAAAATAACACAAAGAATAATAATACATCATTTGCTTATTCAACAAACTTAATCTCATCTCCATATCCTACAATAATTTTGAACCGAAATGGTGTAGTTCAAGACGGCGCCACTAGATTGTATCAGATTGTCATGTTGAATGTTGTTAAGTTATAACATAATACTTGATTGAATACCTAGTTTATAGGCAGATCAAGATGGCGACTGTTGTATGATCACCATATTGATCTGTTAATAAATGTTAGGTTAACTCACCCACATTTCACCTCATCGACTTTATTTCTCCTTAGCTATTGACTATTTTGTCAATATAATCTACTCTAGTCAAACTAACCGATAGTAGGATTGTCTTTAACATTAAATGAGGGTGTTGCAAGTTGCAGTTTTTTCTTGCAACAACAGCCTGTATGTACAGGTATATGTGAATATTAGTTACGAGACGGTTCTACTGGAATGTGCGTTAGTTTTGTGTTGCTGCACGCGTGCCCGGTGCCGAGGGCTCGGTGTACAGGGCCGCATTGTGTCTGTGGGTTGCGTGCGTTGTTGTTACAGCGGTACAGTGCGCCCCACCAGAGAATCCACGCAACGGCAAGGCCATCTACACGTCCTGCAGTTACAACAGTGTCGTCTCGTACGAGTGCAAGTACGGCTACACCCTGGTGGGCGAGGGCACACGCCGCTGTGGAGCCGACAGGAAATGGACGGGAACTTCACCTGTATGTAAAGGTAAGAGTGATATTCATTTCTACTTGCTTGACAGTAATGAAACAGTTTTTCAATATTTTCGAGAAAGATCAGCAAATTATAGTTTCATCAATTTCTATTTGTATTAGAGCAGTATTTCTAGAGATCTTTGTAGTATGTAGTTTGCACTTTTTGTATATAGACAAGTTTGTAAAAGTAGATAAATATTGTATGTGCCATTTCGTAGAGATATCACAATGAAAATTAATTACATCAGAAGATATTATTTGTAAATTATTTGTAACTGGTACTTTTATTATATGTAGCAGTTTTAAACTTGCATTATAAATATTATTAAATTATGTACACGTTTCGTAATTAAAAGTCAGAAAATAGTTTTACTATTTAATGGAATTTATTCTTGCGGTTTTTCATAAATATGGAGTATTTTATTTATAATTTTGTGTTAGTTCTCCTAGATGGAATATTGTTGCAGTATTTTTGTATTTTTCGTTTTCGCTTTCGCGTAGAAATTAACTGCGGTCATCCGGGCCGGCTATGGAACGGTTGGCTGGAGAACATCGAAGCGGGCACTGGACTTGGAGCGAGCATAATATTCCGGTGCCATGATGGTATGAAGTTGGATGGACATACGTCCACTGTATGCCAGATAGATGGCACCTGGCGATATCCACTGCCCAAATGTCTGGGTAAGTATTTATTGAATGCATCATCTCTATATATATTTTAATATCTATATATTCACAACTATCTATCTCATTCTCTCTATCTCTTCTCTGTCTTTTCATTCTTCTTCTACTTCTTGTACTCTTGGCTAGAACTTGAATCAAACATTATTTTGTTACTGTATCAATTTGCTGGTCTTTCAAATTGAATATTTCACTAAACATTTTGAAATTCTTATTTCGTTATTCCTAATTGAATATTTCCACTTCAATATGGTGTTATTTTTTCCGCCAGCTCCTTGCGTAGTTCCCCAGGTATCTCAAGGTCGTGTGATACTCTTGTCACATTCGAATGATACCATGTACAATCCATCGTCTACCGTTGTCCAACATGGCGAGAGTTTAACAGTTGAATGTCAGCCACAGTACGAGTTCCCATTAGCTAATCACACGCCTGTTACATGTAACAATGGTACATGGACACTGATACCACGCTGTCAACCAGCGCGCTGTAAACATATGCCCAGGTAAGCGTGTAACCCGCTGCTGCTGCTGGGAATCACGCGCTATGTGATACATCTCATCGAGTGTTTTGTTCATTAGATCCCCGAAGAATGGTATGGTAATCGCGCCAAAGATTGAGCATGGTATGCGAGCGAGATTTCGATGCAAGGATGGATACACGCTGAGAGGCAGCCATTTTGTAGAGTGTTCATTTGGGAATTGGACGGGTGAGGTACCGTATTGTCAGGAAGGTTAGTAACATGTGTGTATATGTCTGTTGGTAATCGTATCTATGTATGTTTAGTAGAAATTCAGAGCAATGAAACAAACAAGTGTTTTGAGAAATAATGTTTTATTGTTACAGTATATTGTCCATTCCCTGGGTATATTGAAAATGGCAAGGTACTGCTTGTCGGTAATATGGGATTGTATGATTACCGACCGTACGTACGCAAAGTGACTAATAACAAACAGATCATGTACGATTGTGACAAGGGCTATGTGTTGCTGGAAGGACCGCCAGGTGCCACTTGCATCGGCGGACATTGGAGTCCCAAAGATTTACCAAGGTAAAACAATGATTGTTCTATAAAGAATATTTTATTCCCAACTGAAATAATAACACATTTAATGTTTAGCATAGAGCGAATACTAGTTTATTTTGTTTAACTGTGAATATATTTGTCTACAGATGCGTTCCAGGGCAACATCCTAGATTACGCTGGAGTCGGAGACGCCGCTCCATTATGATGGACCGGTACAGAGAAAGACTGTTAGGTGCACGTTCTGCATTCCTGTACAGACGGCGGCGTAGAGCTCTGTACAAACAGCAGAAGTATATATCGACAGCACATCACAAGAAATGGAACCACTTTTTACGCAATCATTTCCCGAAACACCGTGGTAGACGTTCGCCAAAAATGGGCGCCAGCACCAGCGTCCGACAGCCGGCGAATAATTTGAAAAACTTGCGCAGAAATAACGGCGAGAATCGACGAAATAAGGGAAGAAAGAAGGGCGCAATTGGCGGGCTGGAAAAAGTAAGTTTAACTTTATGAAAATTTAAGTTTATGTTAATTTAATCGTATGATAATCTAGTCTTATGAGAATTTAATCGTATGAGAATGTAGTCTTTTGAGAAACTAATCTTGTGAGAATCTAGCATTGCGAGAATCTAACCTTGTGAGAATCTAGCTTTCTAAGAATATTTAATGAGAATATAGCTCTTGAGAATCTACTGCCGTATAAAATATAGACTCATGGAAATCTGCCATTAGAAACTATAATATCTTTTGAGAATCCCTTCTACTGGGATGTTCCGTATACATTTGTATATTTCAGGAGAAGATTAAAATCAAGAACCGTGCCCCATGTGAAGATATATCCACGGAACCTTTCGTCAATGTGGAAATAGTGAAACATGGCAAAGATCCGAACATTACATTCGGTGCTGGCACAGTGGTGCGTGTAGCATGCGGTAAGGGGTACGGGCTGAATCTGGACGTTAACACAACTGCAAAATGTGTGAAAGGTCGTTGGAAGCCAGCGAAACCAGTGTGCTCAATTAGTAAGTATTTCCATTCATCTGAAAATGTCAAATTATTGAATATTTTAACTTGCTGAGATGTATATTGTTCTTTCAATGAAAATTAAGAGGTATATTTGACTTATAAGCGAGAATTTTGGATGGCTTTTTAATTGTTTTATTAATATTTTGTTGTATGGATGTAAATAAAATATTTTTACAGTCCCATGTCATGTTCCAATAACACCAAATGGTTTCTACAAGTTGTCTACATCTGACCAAGTTTCTTCATCCATAATTCTCTTACCTTCTGATACCAGCCATGTTTTAAATGAAACCGCTGATGTTCAGAATGGTCAGGTTGTGGAATTTTCGTGTTCACCCGGTTATACTATACAGGTAAGTCTCTCTATACCAATATTTATGTCCTTACCATAAAACTGACGTTTTAGATAAAAACTATCACCAAATCTAATTTTGATTTAAATTGAACCTGTATATTTTACAGGGCCCTAACAATCTACGATGTTGGCACGGAGAATGGACCGTTACGTCCCTGCCCCGCTGTTTGGCAGCCCCATGTCAGTTGCCCACAATCGCCAATGGACAATATCTGTCCGGGTACCGGCCTGGATTAATGATTGCCAATGGGTCTTCGGTAACGTTCCAATGTGACAACGAGTTCAGCAAATCCACTGCACAACCGGTCGAGTGTATGTTAGGGGAATTATACCCCAGGACACCGGCGTGCAAACAGAAGGACAATGGGAATTCAGCGGATAGTACGCCGGAAGGACCGCATTATTTGGGCGGATCAGATATAATTATTGGCGGAGATATTAGTGTGTTGGATTATGGAACAGGCTTGAATCGAGCGTGTGGCCCACCAGCAAGGTTAGTTAGAACCTCGGTAATCCGAACAATTTATTCTAAAAATGTCTAGATTTGCAAGAGATGCAATTGTAAGTTGACTTATTGTGTCCATAGGGTTCAGGGGTCACTGATATACCGCGACGGTGAACCAGTAGTTGAAGATGAACGTACTTTCCCAGACGGTTCCGAGGTCACATTCCACTGTATCGAGAGTATCATGGGCGAGAAAACAACATGGCGGATTATCTGTGAGGATGGCAGTTGGATTGGACGATCTCTCAATTGTGGTACGTGTGTATTGAGGGGAATTTAGTCCAGTGGTAATGTGGTGTATGGGGAATTCGATCTTTTGGTTTCAGATGCGGATGATATGATGTCCAGTACAATCATTAACAATAACAACACGTGTACATTCCGCAATCAGGAACCGAATGTGGTGTCGTTTTATAACGACCAGCAAATTCGTGAAGATATAGTAGAGTTTCCACCGGGTGCAGTGCTGATCAGTCGCTGTGTTGATATTGGTAACTATCTTGTAACCACATGTACCCAATCAATAACCATATGTAACAAATTAGTAATGAAACAATAACCATTCATAACCAAACAGTAAACAGTTAGTAACCATTCATGAACAATCAATAACGACACTTAATCAATTAGTAACCACATATACCAATCAATAACCACACTTAACGAACCAGTAACTGCATTTAATGAACCAGTAACTACACTTAACCAACCAATTACCACACTTAACCAACCAGTTACCACACTTCACCAACCAGTTACCACACTTAACCAACCAATTACCACACTAACCAACCAGTTACCACACTTAACCAACCAGTTACCACACTTAACCAACCAGTTACCACACTCAATCAACTAGTAACCACACTCAAT
>JAGJTL010000039.1:908396-919582 GCA_022063505.1 Calosoma granatense
TTATGCCTCATTGAATATACGGCGTAATAATTACCCACCATTAAACATGACAGAAACATGTAACGTAGTTCAACGCCATCTTGTGAATTCAGTGTGAACTAGCACATTAACAATATGTTGAGAGGCACTGGTAGTTGAATAAAAACTTGTAAAAATGTATACAGTGTATAATATATATATATATATATGGATATTCCTGAAAATCCTCGCAATCCAGCTGAAATAATATGTTCCTATAACTTCTAAGTCAAATCATAATTTTTAGATTTTCAAATACGTAGATGGATTTGACTGTAGTCAAAATTCAGATGTAGTTTAGCTGAAAGCAGTTTAAGAATACAGTAACGTATGAATAATCCGGACAGAAAGTTGCCAGACCCCGTGCGGATTAACTAATCATAGTGCATGTGTTCGGCAAGGTGTTCGGTTTATAGATGCCTTATTAAACGATAGTGTTTCTATAATAAAACCATTTACTCTAAATAACAAACAAAAATCATTTCTAATATAAAATGCGGAATAAAAAGAAATAAACGAAATTGGATAGAACATGTGTTTTAAATACGAAAAACTGAATATAGAATTTTTAAAATAAAAGATTAACAAGATGTGAGTTCCGATACCTTTTTTCTTAGAGAGAAAGCACTGCAAATATGTACTAATATTGCTTTAGTATATATATATATATTTCTTTTCAACCTGTTGATGTTTAATGGGTTATGTGAAGGAGACAGGTGACCAATATATACAATTATTACAAGGTCATATAACTGTACTTCCTCTTCCATATATCCGTCTGTCTGTGTGTGTGTGAATGGTACACGTGGTCTGTATCACGCACACACGCATATACCTGTTTGAAATAAGATAAAACATCTCCATAAGGTCGAATTCTTAAACTGACCGTCTGGTGAAGATGCTCTTAGTGTTGGTATGTGTCCTATATAGCCGAATAAAACTGGACCACCTCAATTTATCGGTCTTTTCATGTTGTGCTATAAACATTCTTCAAAATATATAGGTATTTTTTAAGTTGTATATTATATAGTAATAATAACAATATACTTTAGTTATTCGTAATAACAATACTTGATAGTTTAATTATTTATTAAAGATGTGATAAATGTGTATGATATTAAAGAAAACGAGAAAAATAATGGAATATATTTCACATATGTCAAATTACAGTTCATGCTATTTTTTGCTATAGATTCTATATATACAGAGTGTTGCATAAATAACGTTTCTTTATAACTCTATAATAATGTACTGCTAATATTACCGTAACAATTTCGTACAGAATATTGTCTTATATAAAAAGTTACAAACACAATGCTATAATAACAGTTAATTTTGTTTTTTCTCGTTATTCAACCATTGCAATTATTTTTAAATTAACGACGAGACAATAGTGAGTATATTAAGTAAAAATAATATAAAAAAATCTGGTATATTATATTAGAGATTATTTAAATTTTTTTCGTGATTAATTAATTGACCCCCCAGACTGTAAGGGCCGGTGCAGAGGGGTGGGGGGGCTGACATGCCTGGTGAATCGTAAGATTAAATAATAAAAAAAATAAACTGGCAGTTTCACGGGCGCGGCTCAGACACTTTCACCGTTTTCTAAAGTCGATCAATTGTTTCAAAAAAAATTTCTACACCGCATCAGATATACCTTGTATGTCTGTCTGTATGTATGCGCGCGTGTGTGTGTGTGTGTGACACATTGTCTGAACACACAAGAAAGCCCTTATTAACTTCCGGCACGTAGCACAGCACCAGCGGAAGTACCAGTAATTTCTAGAAGCAGATGTGATTCCTTTTTATATGGATTCAATCTTGAAAAAATGTCCAGATTTTTTTTTTTGAAACCTTTTAATTCAAGACCATATGGAAGTAATATTATTTTATAACACATATGCTACCAAAATCAGTGGAGTGAGCTGGCAAGTTTTAGATACTAGTATTTTAAAAATTGGCATTTGTATACAGAATTAGCAAATTTTTTGCTCATTATTGGCATCTTCGAAACTACAAGAGATACAAAGTCAGAAATTTGACAAAAGCTACACATTTATGGGTCGATGTTGATGGCGATTTTGTTTTTTGAAAATACTGCATGGCTCACTAGATACAGACAAAAGCTTGATTGTTTAAATTTTGTCTTATTTTGTATATCTATATCTTATAGCTTTGAAAATTCCAATGGTGATCAGGAAATTTGAGACTTTTTTTTTATTGAGTAGAAGAAATTATTGAATGTTTATTTTGTAGAAAATTGTATCCTCTATTTTTTCCTTAAACGTTTAAGCGGACATTCTCTCTATAGAAAGGTGTCTGACAAAAATTTTTAACTTCCGTCCTATCGAGGCACAATAGCAAATTAAGGCATTAATAATTTAGAGTTACGATAAAATTAGTTACAGTGAATGTCCACAAATAAAATTTACGCTAATTTATTGATTTCTTCCTGATTTTTTCTTCTTCCTGATTTTTTCGGTTTGACTTTTAAATTTGTTGATTAAATTTTTTTTTTAATTTTGAAAAAACCTTCCGTATAGTGACCATTAATATTATGTGTATATGCAGGGAGGAGTAGCAAGTATGTTTCCGATTCCTCCTGATTCACCCTGTATAATAGTTTTTTGTACTATACTGTATACACGTCTGCTAAAAAGTTGCATACCTTCAGGCGTGAATATTACATAATTTTATTTGAAGAATAATATTTTATAGAAAATCAATATGTTATTTTTAAATATAGAAATATATCGAAATTTCTTTTCATTCAAACATAAGGAATGTTTATGATAACGTTTGGTACTTAATTAATTTATGCATACTTCACTTTTTTTTCTGAAAATGCGTCTACAATTCCAAATAAATTAAAGCAAGTTCACTTTCTAATGAACTACATGTGGATAGCTTGTGTTAAAAACAAATATTTTGTTTATTTCATTCAGAGTAAAAGTAGTTTGCATTGACATTGACTTATAAAGTCGGAAAAAATATTTTCATATATTCAAGTATGTAGTTATAAATACAACTCTCTCTTTCTCTCTCTCTAAGTCTGAAGCGATCACGAAAATTGCAATTAACTTGGAAAGTATTTTAAACTAGACATGCCAGATTTACAGGAGATGCGAGTTCATCTTAAATTCACAAATCAAAATCCCACAATATCGAAACGAAACTACACATTGCTTACCTATCCCTTTAGCATTAATGCAACAATGAGGACAGATTTTATATTGTGCGATTCAAGAAATTTTATCTATAATTCACTATACATACATAAACGCATATACTATTTTTTTAAGAGATGTCACTTCGAGGTCATCGTTGAACAGTACGAGCTAAGATTTTAACCACGCCCATTGTGTCCCAATCAGCAGCGTTGTTTATTTAATTTTTATTGCGGTACATAATCTACAACTGTCAAATTTATGTTAATATTGTATATTTTAGCAATTTCTTGACATTTTAGGCAAAAAATTGTAAGACATCAACCCTATTTAATTTTTCCTCTACATTTATACGGACCTAATTTTATTTAGTAAAATTGAAAATGTTCTTAAATATGGGAGACATGAGGTCAGCCATGATGTATTTACTGTCAAAAATTTTAAATTGTCGCTATGCGCCCATGTGCCAGCTTGTAACGTAGGAGATAAGAATTTGACGTACGTTATTGCAATAGTATCGAGTACAACGAGCATCATTTTGTTATGCTAGTCGTAGTTTTGTTCGGACAGTCTAAAGACAAGCGTTTTATAATCCATCCTTATTGCGCTCATGCAAATGAAAGAGATAAATATATGGACCTATACGTTAATTCGTATCTGATATAGATGACCTTGAAGTGACATCTTTCAAAATAATTGTATACATGCTTACATATAACACAAATATGTACATATATACCTATATACCTACATTCAAATGCTGAAATTATATACGTACATAGCCAGGTGAAAACTCAGTTATATAGTATTAAAAAATTGTTTGAATAACATTTCGTCTGCACCTGTTACATGTGCATATAGGGGCGGACTGTGTGCCCCCCTTACCGCCCCCCGGGACGCACGGTTCCGCTTTAGTTAGCGCTAACAATGACTGTCATCTTCACACGGGTTTGCTTTGTTGTATGCAGCATTTGCAACAGTCTTGCATGTGTTACACTTCTGCGAACTTGGTCGAATCAAATTATATTTTACATTTTTTTCCATTGCTAATCCTCAGAACGACGCTTACTATAATTACGTATATTTTAACCTTCCATAAGCGTAACGCAAGAATGTTTAAATTGATGCAATTTCTGTATTTCCTTTGGCAGAATTTAAAATTGTAATTTTTCACTGCATATATGTACATACGATCAATATATAAATTTAGAACTAAAGCCTCATTCACAGCTAGTCAATTAGTAATCACGATTAGAAATTACAATTAGTAATCAGTTGGACCGTCTTAAAGCAAGCGTTTCAAATTATAATTAGTTAAACAAGATTCAGTTAGAGAATGCTGCCGTCTGTGATTTGTTTTTTGAACTAATCTAAATAACCCTTAATTTTTAATAAAAGTAAGGTTCAGTTGACTTAACAGATTGACAGCAAACAAACAGTAACAACAAATTAATGTTATTACATTAATATTAATGTTATCGTACTTGTATACAATGAATTAAAATGAATTCTTGGTTTTGTTTCTCTATTATGTTTATATATTATAATAATTTATTAATGAAACTTACATATTAATATATTACAAAACGCAAACAAAAAACGAAGTTTGTATATGACAGATACAAAAGAAAGACGGAGGATGTAGCTATTGCGTTAATTCTAATGGAAAAGTTTCGAGTTTGCATTCTTTTCACTTAGTACTTATTATTAATGCGTTCATTTTGTTGCTGTGAACGCTAGCATTGTTTGTCATAAAGCAAACTGGATTCTTACTTGTAATTTCCAATCGTAATTACTAATTGTCTAGCTGTGAATGAGGCTTAAATCTTACGAAAAATTTGTATAAAATATAATGTATTTAGGATTTTTCAAAACCTCTATCTTTTGCCAAATTTCTAGTATGCAGTTTCATCTTAAATCCACGGGAATCAAAATCCTGCACAATATCGAATATGTCCCTATTGTAGCATTAATGTTACAGCGGACAGGTAAGCAACGTGTAGTTTCGCTTTGATATTGCGGAGCGGAATTGCGTTTTCAAAACGATTTGTGCTTGTATTTCTTCAAACATCTAATGATCACTGCAGCTATGGATCTTGTTAAAATGTGTTATTATTTTCATTTAACAACAAAATGATTTCCTGTATGTCTCAGTACATTAACTATCTAGGTATTGCCAATCTTGTGATTTTCTATCGTGCAATTATATATTGTAGTGCGTGCAATTAAATAACTGTTTTGTTAATGAGTTTTAATTCTTGTTTGATGAATTCTACAATTATTCCATACTGCGTTAATGCTTGCATATTAAAAAGTTAACGGTATTTGTAATGAATAAAGTCTTATAATCGTATATTATATTAATTTGTCTGTTCTTTTTATAATAATTTCTTTACAGTGGTATCCCCCGAGTTACGTAAGCAATGCGTGACTTGAATTTTACATTTGTAAGTCGATTTAGTAAATTGTAACTTTGTAAGAAACTGTAATATTTATTATTATATGTATGTATATTATTTACACAGTATTATTTTATAAATGAAACATCATGCAACAGTATTTACTCGAATGTAAACTATAAAAGTATGAAAAATCTATAAAAGAATATAAAAACAAACTGAAATAACACTTTTTAAATAAAATAAATTATTACGTAACTGCGTATTTACTTATGTCGCCTATTACGTAAGTCGGTGGGATGTTTGTATATATAATATCTCTCAGTATGAATTAGATAAAATATTAAATGAATATTGCATTAACCACAAACTCCCCGCACCTCAGACAAACTGTCCGAATATCCCGTGCACCACTAATCCCGCAATAGTCCAGCGGGAAAAAACAATGTATACCCGCGTATAAATTAAAATACCCCCCCCCCCCCGCAGTCAAATCACAATTGAAACGGAGCGACTTGATCTTGCAAATAAGATATTTTATAAAATACAGTATACACTCGATACTGTGAACACTGGGTAACGGAAATTCGAGATAACGTGAACAATCATTTTCATAACATTGACGGCTGTATAACGTGAACAAACCGATATGCGATAACGTGAACAACCATTTTCATAACATTGACGGCCGTATAACGTGAACAAACCGATATTCGATAACGTGAACACATATCATAATCAAAAGAAAGTGAGTTGATTGTAACTACATTCAATCACTAAATGAAATGAGAAAAAAAGCTGTAAATAATAAACAGGTATTTATATGCGTAATATATTACTTGTACAATAGGATCATATTGTTTTAAGTATCAAATTAGCCTCTCGTTAGCGTGAACAAACAGTTAGGGTTAACACTTTCTGTTTTATTTTGTTTACGGTATCGAGTGTGTATTGTAAATACACAAATGTATTAGTCCTGCATAGTATTTGATGTATATTTGTGTTAATTTTGTTACAGTCTATTACATACTGTAATATATGTCTGGCGTAGTGTAACTCTCCCCCCTCCCGCTCTAGTCGTTCGTTACACTCCGGAAGTGATGACGAGCACCAGGTGCTGGCACTTCCGGTCGAGACGCTACGGGCATCTTCTCTGCACTGGTCTTTTTCTAACGGACAATATCGAGCTGTAACTGTTAATTGTCTTTTAATGGCAAAGAGAAAAGTATTCAGTTTCACTGCTGTCACAGCCGGGTATTTTATTTCTTATAACATCAACACTTTGACTGCCTTGTGTATCCAAATGTATACACATCATAGTGGGTCTTCCCTTTACGAAAATCTGCCGCAGCGGTCAAAGTGTAGGGGATGATGATCAAATTTCAGTTTTTTTACCCCTAAAATGTAGTCTTGGTAGAAATATCGTTTTTCGATTTTGTATGCTACTTTTTCGTAGTGTTTGGCTTCCATTGCGAGAGTAGGGTAAGATAAGGTGATATTAGATACATTTTCTGGGGGAAAAATATATTATAACAAGATTACAATCATGAAACTTCGTGATACATAACCATTACGGAAATTTCTAGAAAAAAACGCACAAGAAAGTTGTACTAAATTAATATTATCAGACTAAGACAATGTTATGCAAAACTCGCCTATAAAAAAGGTTAAAAAACATTGTAATATTCTTTACGCTTTTATTTTATAACTATTTATATAACCCTAACAGGTACCCATGCAAATATATAGTGAATTTTGCAAGAATGTGTTGTTTCACTATTACCAAATCTAGCATTACAAGTACATGTATGTATGTGTATGTCTGTTGAAAAGTAAACGAATCATTGACCTCGTACATCAAGAGTGAAAATGTCTCAAATAACAAATGAAAGTCGACGATTGAAGACAATTGACATGCGAACGTTGTCAATGTTGTACTGATGTCTTGCATTGAATATACATAAACAAATTAATACCATCCTATAGATGTAAAACAACTGCATACATATAAAAGCTTTATAGGAGTGCAGTTGTTTTCACCAGTGCCAACTAGATGTTTTGTTTGATTTAGTTACATTCTTGTGATGTTTATTATAAGTATATATCTAATATGTATAAGTGTTAGTGTTGTTACTATATATTTAACGGTGTTTCTCTTCATTTCACAACTGGTTCATTTAAAAATGGACATGGCGAATTGTGCGGCAAGCCATTCCCACGAAACACAGGGGCGGTACATGTGGGGCATTGCCGAAAATATAATTACACTTTTCATTACTTTAACCTAGCTTGTATGTATTATATAATCCATTTATTTATATTTAAACGAAATATACATTATTATAGTGAATATTTTTTAAACTATGACCCCTCCATCATGTGCAAAATTTCTCTTACGCCGTCACTGGGATGGTGTACACGACCGCAGGTCACGCTTTCTCAGGCTTCCTCACTAGCGGTCAGTCGTGGATACGCCGTAAGAGTGTACACATATCTCCACGTAGAGCAACGCTACGTGTGGTAACATCTATGTGTAACTCAACAATCAACGTCACCTCTCTGTCCCCATAGCCATCTGTGATCATCTTTTGTATTAGTGCATATTTATTCAATGCAGTGTGATCGTCCGTTGTTTTTCCGTGCGTATGTGTTTTGTTTTTCCCGAGCGCGCGCCCGCGTGACGTTTGCAATGAGTGCTACGTTTTCTAAACGAAATGAGTTCGTCAGAGTAGGCTGTGCGTAACGACGTCTGTCTGTCTATCTATCTGTGGAAAAGTATGAATAAACTTCTAGCCAAGGCATACTGCGATGAAAACCTGGGATTTGGTATAATGGCACCTGATCTAATATCGTCACAGGTAAATAAAAAACACACGTTGAGTTTCTTTTGTTTCTAAGCGCCGAGGAAATCGGTAACAAAACAAAACAAAAAAGAATGCGTAAACAAATAAAAGAACAGCTTGTGCAGTTTGTTGATTATTTTTTGTTTTGAATGATCAGTATAATATGATATGGTGTATTTTATGTTATGTGCAGTGATTATTATGGACGGAAATCAGAAGTGAAGAAATAGTGAGTTTCTAACGAACTATTCGCATGGTTTTGCTTATCCGGTTGTTTATATATGCGCAAGTATCGATGCTGTGTGTGTGCGTTGATCGTTTTATACGAAGGAAACGTATCATTAAATGCAACTAATCATTGCGAAATCATACATAATCCCAACAAATCTGACATAAAGGTTGGATTAGTTACAGAATATTACAGAAAATGATGCTGTATGCAGTAAATAAAATAGCAAAACTTGTATGTGTGAGTGAGATTCGAATGAGATTCTTATAAGAATACACGTATACCTGTATATATGTTTGTGCGATAAGTTATGAGAATTGAACTAGTACTGTTAGAAGACATTCCTCAACATTCTCAAACGCTCGAGCAATTTAAACGATCCAACAGATTTTTTCACTCGGCTAACAGTAAATTCTACTAAAAATGTTAAAAACATTGCCTGAATAATATTTAAATTTATACAAACTAAACCTTTAAGTATAGTAAATTGCCTTTTTCTGTTAAAAAATCTGTAAAATTGTGATTTGACCCGCAGAGGGTATTTTAAATTAGCACGTGTGATATACATTGTTTTTTTAAGGAATTATTAGCGGATTAGTGGTGCGCGGGATATACGGACAGTTTATCTGGGTGCAGAGGAAGAATGTATATATTAATTAATTAGGATAATTAATTAGGATTCTGCTACTTTAGTAATTGGAAAACCTATATGTACGTAATTACACACCAACATACATATTTCTAGGATATAACTATATTTATTCTTTTTGCAAGAGTCGCTAATAAATAACATCTACATATGGTATAATTATCGATATTAATAATTATATATGCAGTTTATATATTTATTTTTGTACATACACGTATGTAGATATGTGTATTAATACATATACATGTATGTGAGAGAAAGACACCTGTACATAAGAATGCCAGATTTCAGTAATTATAAAGAATTGAAACATGATTTTTTGTGTCAGTATGACGAACACACACACACACACACACAGATTCGTATCTAGACCATAAAACAAAACGATTAATAAATTACTTGTTGCTATCTGATAATTAAATAATTATTTAACAAATTAACTAGTGATTTTGTAATTATAACATTTGAATTTAAACATACCGTTATTAAGTTTAACTACATTCATTTATTTTGACAATGGTTGGATTTCTTGATCTTCGCTCGCTCATCCTGAACGCTCACTGCGTTCGCTCAATCAGGCTACCTCTGTTGTGCGTGAGTTGTGTAAAGTCCCGTTAACAACAGCACAGCATCAGGAAGTGTACACTGACGGTGTATACGTACCTGCATATTATCCTATATCCAGTTTATACAAAACGACAGCTCCGCAGCGATTCTTTTTTGTTTTATTTTAAAGCGCATAGAACGTTCTAATCACGAAGAGGTGATCGCACTTCATATGTTCTCAAGCACAGCATACGTTGATCCGTTGTGCAGTTGAGTAATTGCACAACGATTGTCAGTTGTCAACGATCTGTCATTTGGTCGTTGAATAAAAACTATTGTATTATTTATTAATTTCAGAACATTAATTTAATAGAAGCGCGTTACAAATTAGTTTATAAAGTGACAAAGGTACTTTAAGCTCACACTAAACATATTTTTAAATGAAATAATATGAAACAATGACATGAATTAAGATATGTACAATAGAAATTATTCTATGTATTTTATAGTATTTTCTTAAACGTTCAGAAATATTTTACGCAATATTTTGAAGGACATTGGATGTAATTAAACTTGTGCAATAATGCATCGATAAAAATTATAAGTAATTATATATGTATTACGCATAGTGTATTATGACATATGATTGAAATGAAATTCATTTACGAAATTATGTTATACCGGGTGTTGCAAGAAAAAACTGAACATAGCATTTTACGTGCTATTATTGAAACGTGTAAATAATTTTCCCCCAGAGCATTTTAGAGGAAAAGTGTATTTGAAAAAGTTGTTTAGAATTTAAAACTGCATAATATGAGGTTATAGTTATTTTCAAAAATATTTACAATAAATTTATTTATTACAAATATAATGCATGATCTGAAATACTTTGTATATTTAATAGTAATTTCAGTATTAATTACTTAAAAAGATGGCTACCCGTTTGACAAATATGTATTGTAGGTTGCATACATGGATTTATTATCATATCTCTGATAAGATAGCATCATTTTTTATTGTATTTATTAACTCACAAATATGATGAAGTGCATTTTGTTTTTATTGATAAAAGGTAACCTATATTGATAGTGTTTTTAATAGCAAATTCTGAGAAAATACACTCAAAGTTCTACTTATTCAATGTACATATTAATATTATTAATTTTTACAAATAGTATTAATACTATGTACTAAAAAAATGCTATATTCGCTTCACAATTGTCCCTCAGTCCGTTAAAAAAACAATGTACATCTTTATAAGTTAAAGAATTTTTCAGTCCGATTTTAGCATAATGAGAATTGATAGTTTCATTTTTAAGATATAAAAGTTAT
>JAGJTL010000039.1:926775-939221 GCA_022063505.1 Calosoma granatense
ACATTATTTCATAACTATTTATAATTAATTAATTAAATAATTAATATTTACAATGTTCTCTCGCTAACACGATATTTTTGTTGTTTTTTTCTTCTTACTTAAATGACTATGTAATTATATATAATTATATACACATGTTTTGAGTAAAAATGTTACACATTTCAGGAAGAAAACAAATGAATAAACCACTATGCATCGGCGAGTAATAGGAAAGAGGGGGAGGGGTCGTGACGACCAATGAGAACATAGGAGAGGTGTGGTATATATACATACATAATATATGGTAACTCACGAATAACAAACAAAAAATTAATAACAAAAGCAAATCACGTTATTCTACTAAACTAAACAAATATGTATCAATAATAATTATTCTTTAACTATATAAACAAAACAAAAATACGCGTGAATATTTACAATCGCCGCACACAATCATTCATTTGTTTTCTTTCGTTTATTGGTTTGTGTATATGCATGTATGTAGGTGTGTATGTCCACATCATTATTAACACGACAAAAAAATATCAACGGACAACGTCATTTGTATTAGGTGTTCACAGCAGCCTGGGATCGGATAAATTGCGTGCGCGTAGGCGGAGCTTATGGTTTCAAGGTTATATGGGCGGGACTTACCTGGTACGAGAGGACAGGTAGGCGTGGTTTATTGCTAGACAATGAATGAATGAATGAAAATAGATTGAAATTAACAGGATACAGGTTCAGATGAATGTGTATGGTCAGTGTGGGGGGCTATATAGTGCCTTTATTGAATATGATAATAATATTTTCTATACAACAGGATTCATAGAATAGGATCTAGGTACTAGGGAATTATATAAAACTTAAATCAAAATTAAAATCGGTAATTGAGATTAAAAACTTTAGAATTATTCAAGTCCAAATGGATGTGTGCGTGGATTATGGGAACACACCGTGTCTTCGTTAGAGAGGAACAACATCTTCATGGAGAGTGTGAAGGAGGACAAGGATCCGCAGGCTGCGTGTACATCACCAGGTGTACACGGGCATTATCCACGAGTGTCCAGAGTCGATGAAGTCGTTTTTACATCTGTACAAACACAAAACAGACAATCTCGGATCATTTCTGTTTGTAATTATGGATGACACTGCTGTTGCTGACGATGATAAAGGCATAGACGTATAAGATGGATGATGATGATGATTGTAGTTAGAGTGGGATGGAAGATTATCTATAATGACGTTGTCCTGGTCATACATTGGACACTAGTCCAGGTCTTTAATCTGTTGTGACGTGTGCTGTTTGACCGGTCGCTTACGTTTGTGTTGCGGTGTGGAGCTCTGTGTTGTTGCTGCTGTTGTTGTTGTTGTTGTCGTGGTCTGTTGTTGTGGATTGGGCGACTTGGGATACCGTGTGCGGTGCGTTTGTTTCTGGTACCAGGTGCGTTGTTGTTTCAGTCCGGTCGCAGCACCTGATATTGGTTTCTGGTGTATATGATGATGATTACTGCCGCCGCCACCACCTCCTCCACCACCGCCGCCGCCGCCGTTGCTGGAGTTGCTGCTGCTGTTGTGATTGTTATTGCTGTTGTTCGTGCTGCCGCTACTGTTGCTGTTATGGTGGTTGCTATGGCTGTTGCTGTTGTTGTTTGGCGATATGTCACGTGACGCAGGCTCCGAGCCCTGCGTCAAACATGATTTATTTTTAAACGTTTCAGAATACACTACACGAGGCTGATGGCTGTGATGGTGATTGTAGTGGTTGTGGTGGTGGTGTCTATTATTAGTTTTATTTTTGTGATTAATTATCTGTGATTTTCTAGAACTACTGTCCGTGTCATTTAAGTCACCCTGTAAAAATAATACGAGATCCATTATATAATGCTATATGTATTACACACTTGTAGTACACGCACGTGACGCGTCTACCACTGTACGTGCTATATGGATGAATGTAGTTACGATTATATGAGGGCGCCACACTGTAGCTAGCGGTAGAATTAAGAACCTAGATGACAAGCGACACACACATATTTAGTTTTAATGTTATGTACTATGTACATATGATTTATACTTCTACATACATACATATATAATAATGTAATAATCATTGAAAGAAAGTTACTTGGCAAAAACATTAAGGTAAAATTATATTCATATAAAGTATAAGTGTTTGAATTAAAATGATTTATATATAGAAGTATTGTTATGGAATGATACGAAAATGACACATGTTAATTTCATTCGTTATTAGAATCTAATCTGAGACAGTTTAGCTAGGCGTTTCACTGTAGTTTTGAGCTAGATTTGAACCAGAAATTGTTTATATTACTTTATACTTTGCTCTCACATTAGTGAGTTAAAATATGAAATATGTTGTCAAACAACACGTTTTACAATATAAGCAATTACCAAGGTGAATTATATCTTCAAGCAACATTACATTTACATTCTAGTTTAGTCAATGAATAGTTAAATTATTAGTCCACCATCACCACAGCACACACATGAGATACTTGTACGATGTAAGGATCTTACAGGAATTCCTGCCAGATTTAGTTTGAGAGCAATGTTAAATGTAAAGAGAATCCTTACAAGGTATTCGTATAAAGCATTAATGATTGCATATATGTATAATACTAAGAAATCAATGATGTTATACCTCTGAACTGACATTAGAATCAACGCTATCTGTTGAGCCGCTACTTGACAGTGATCTATGGTGCCGATGTGGTCCGCTCCCTGTCACATGATTGTGATGGTGATTGTGGTGGTTGTGATGGTTATGATGACGGTTGCTCGTGTACATGGTGGTGCCCCCCGTGCCTGTACTGTTGTACAGCGGGGCGAAGGTCTGGTGGAGCCAGGTGCGATAGCGCATTACGTCGTCGGTGACGCGCACCACCCGTCCCAGGATACTGTGACGGGCACAGTCGTTTGTGAAGTTGTTCAGCGGATTCACAGCGTTCGTGAGCACCACGTACGCATAATCAAATGCACGTTTTACCTGTAAAGTAACAATAACAGTACTAACCCAGCTAAACATGAAATATTTCTAACAAAAAATGTGTCACATACGAATAAAAAGATTAACATAATGTAAACTTCATGTTTAAACATTAATATATGTATGTACAAGTTGTATTTAGATAATAATAATAACGCTTTATAGAGCAAAGTTCAGCTATAAGCTGTTTTTACACTTAACCACAAGTAATATTTATACAAATATAATAAAAAAGCATTGGAATCGAACAAGAATAACTGTAGATATACATATTGAAATAATACAGATAAAGGTTTATTATTTCTTATATTGTAATTATCATCTAGACTTCATAAATAGGGATTTTATTTAAACAACAATCAACAATCTATTGTATCTATTGATAAATATCTATTAGATATAATATTGTACGTGAGATTAAAATAATTACCAAGTTGATATGTATATGTAGTATAGGTTTCAACTGGTTCGTTCTGTTCATATAATTAGTGTGTCGAACTATGTACATACCTGTAATACTCCATAACTAGATCGTCCAATATCGTTACTCGGCGTCAATGGATCCTCGATGCACAATAAACTGGGCCGATGTCCGTCTGCCATCTCTTTCTGCATCTCCTCCTTGCTAATATAACAGCCGCCGTCCTTCACCCGAATGCCCGTCTGCATGTAGTTGAACTTGCGGCCGTACAGCTCGAAGAATTCAATGAGTAACACACCGAGATTCGCCGAACTAAGCCTGTCCGGGCGCGGATGTAATTGCAAGAAACTGATGCACATTAATATTAAACTATAACTAGAGATGCCGCCGGTGAACACTTCGTTCAGATCACGTTCCAACAGAAATTGTTTTAGCACGTAAACTAGTTTCGGTAGCACAGAGAACTCCCGTTTGTAATCTTTAATTAGTTCGGCAGATTTCAGTCCGTTCGACATGTTGAAACTGATGTCCACTTTGATTTCAGATTGTTTGTCGGTCAGTTTAATGATTGGTACAGATGCTTTATCGAGCACTTTGATTGTTGCCTGATCGGCTATGTCCTGTTCTAGGAATGCTTTCTCTAATGTACGTAATGGTAGATTACTCCATCGGCCTATAATTAATAAATAATTAATATATACATATATTTATACATGTACATATGTATGTATGTTTATAGTAAAATATTACCTATTACAACTATATCTATATCACTTGTAGGTAGATACAAGCCCGTACGATATGAGCCAAACACTTGCACCTGAGCGTCCGGCCATAACGACAGAATGATATTCTCCATTCTGGTAACCACCTCGCCACGGACAGCGTGCTCCAGTTGATTGGGTCGTGCCCACTCGTAGAAGTGTTCAATTTCTTCATGTAGTCTGAAGAAACAGATACAATAAAATATATTATACATACTTGCATATACAATATAAATGTAATATATTGTTAGTATTCATCCTGTATGATAATAGTATATAAAGTATAGATGTATGAGTCATATGCTGAGGATGATATCATATTATATATAGATTACATAAGAGTTTAAATAACACACAACATGTAAACAAACTACAAGATATGACACGAGTGTGCAAGTGCCAGATGTTCGTGAACAATGTTCACAGTAGAATGCGAAATGTGACAGTAACGAAACAGGTAAATGGATCCAAGTGAATTATTTATAAACACATTGGAGTGCAAATGTTTAACATACAGCTGTCACCAGCACACACACACACACACATATACAGAAACTATGTACATACATGTATATACTTGTGTGTACGATACACTCATACACATATATGTGATATAGCACCTGTGTCTTCGTTGAAACGAAACATACAGGTTATAAAATGTGTGTAGATGTGACAGAATACTGTCATCACACAAGTACGTACCCTACAACGCCTCTCTTGTAATTGTATCCCTTCTGTCGCCAGGGACAGCCCCCGAATTCGCCCACGAGCGGATCCTGATATACATTCATGCCTTTCGTGCTCGCACGATTCTCAACTTTACGTCGTCTATTAAAAAACACACTTTTGTCACTGTTTATACCGTTCGTCAACGATACCGTTGACTGATTGATAGAACCAACACCACTATTTAATATTTCCGTGTCACTATCACCGTTCGCAATGTTCATATTATCAAAATCTTGTTGAGTGTGCCACAAGCGAAGCCACACGGCTTTAGCTGGTCCGTCCTGTTCGGGCTGTAGCCAAGCTATAGAAGGATCCATTCAATGGTTAATCAATCACGATTTGCAGATCATTTAGTGATCCAAGTGCCTCGCGACTGATAGCAAATATATTTACGAGAACACAGTGATCACATTGAAGTCACACCTCGAGAAAAATCACAGGATTGTACTGGAGGTTAGAATCCGTTCCGAAAGATGGTGCACCGACTTTTGCAATCTGAACATTCTACAGCGCATACGCGAATTGCGAAAATATGAATGTGAAATTACCTACCATCGAGAAAAAAACCTGTTTCTAGTGAAAAACTTGTATATTACGTACGTCCAGAGACAATTGACTTTTCACTTTTTAACTATGATATTACTAGACAGACGTTTTAGTAAAAAGTTATACTTGAAAATCGAGTTTTACTATTAAATATTACCTGCCATTACCATTCGCGGCCAACAGATGGAAGCAGGTGTCATGGTCTAGCACGCATTTCCTCTAAAACATGATACATGCACGTATACTATATGGTAGTTTATATGTGGAAATCACTAAATATTATGATAAAATACTTTGATAATAAAATTCAAATCGTATATCGTAAACACAGCGGAAATATGTACGAAATTATTCATTGCGTATTTATTAGTACATAACCTTGAAAACGCACACGTTTGCAACGTGGTACTTGATGGATTTCGTAATAAAAAAAAGCCATAATTCAAAATTCCATTGTAACACTAATCAAAGTTAATTACATTTTGCGAAACGCAACATTCTTCAATTCTATTAATCGGACGAAATAGTAAAATAATGAATTAGATTTTTAATGAGACTATAATGAGAAATACGAACTGTCAAATGAGAAATAAATGAAGAACGTTTCGTGTTGATGATAAAAAGGAATTTATTTATTTTATTTTTTTGATAAATTTATATTTGTAATACATACATTTATTTATATTTACAAGCAATAATATCAGTCTTATAGAAATACATTCTACTCATTTAAACATAATAATATTAAGTGTGAATTTTCTGTCTTTCACCATAGAGGCATAATAAAAAGAAAAGCAAAATACAAATTATAAAAAATGTGTGTATGATGTATCGATTGTAAAATTAATCAGTGACGTAATCATGTATAGAACATATATAAATCGGAGAACTACATAAATGAGAATGTATCAAGTACATGTATGTGTGTGTATGTTTATATATTAATGTTGTTATATGTGTATCGTTATCTCGACTATCAAAATTATGCTTTATCTATTTTCTCTGTAACATCAGTGAAAAGCTTTTTAATTAATTCTGGTTTATTTACTTTTCCTAGTGCATTTTTCGGTATAGTTTCCACGAATTTCGCTACAGACGGTACTGCATATTCGGCCATAATAGTTTTAGACCAATCCCGTAATTTCTGCAGATCCATTTCGCTGTTTTTCTTCAGTACAACCACGGCTGCAACTCGTTGACCCCACGTATCATCATGGACACCTACTACAGCGCAATCTTCGATATCCTGGTGGCCCAGCAGATGTGTCTCTATCTCGAGGGCACTGACTTTATATCCTCCCGTCTTGATAATATCCACATTGGTACGGCCCAATATTTTGAATAGTTTCTTATTAATATTATACTTGGCTGTATCGCCCGTTCTAAACCAACCGTCCTGTGTAAATTCCTTCTGCGTTGCTTCTGGTTTATTGAAATATTCTTTGAAAACGGACGGCCCTTTTACCCACAATTCACCGGACATATCCTTCCTGTCCGATGTGGGATTATGTTCAATGTGTATCTGGTTATCACGATTGGAACACTCCAGTATAATATTGGTACTACCGCCAGGGTTTTTCGCTGCCAACCTTACACTCACACCCGGCAACGGGTTACCAACATAACCCGGTTCACGTACACCCTCGTACTCATTCGACAGACACATACCGATCTCGGTCATACCGTACCGTTCCAGTAACCGATGACCGGTGATTTCTTCCCATTTCTGAAACAGCGGCATCGGTAACGGTGCCGAACCGCTAACCATCAGGCGAATCTTGTTCTTCAACGTGGTCTTGATGTATTCCACAACGCGCGGGTTCTTCATAAAGATACGTTCGTATTCGAGTATAAGTTTAGCGTACATTGTAGGCACACCCATGAATACGGATATACGATCATTCGTCGATGTGTTGATTGCAAGCAGATGAGACCACACGGCATTCGAATCGAATTTCGGTATCATTGTACATTTGGCACCAATGTACAGAGGGCACATGAGTGCATTAATAATGCCATGTGTATGATGCAGGGGCAGCGTATGTAGAATGATGTCATTGTTGTTCCATTTCCAAGCATCAATCAGTGTTAACATTTGTGACTGAAGATTTTTATGCGACAGCACGACACCTACAGAGAATAAATACAATAATTACACTGTTATAAAAGAAGAATAATGAACTAATACTGAACCAAGAACAATTCAATATAATCAACATTGTCAAATGAAATAAATCAATATTACCAACGTATGACGTATGTAAAATATAACTAAATGTAATAGTATGACGTTTGCACTTATCATAATAGGATTGCAACCTGCACTTGTGATTTAATTTAATTAACGAACAAATAGTTTAGGGTTTCAAATGTCAATGTTCAAAACGTTTTTTTTTCAAACTGTTTTTTATTAACTATCTTTAATCAATCTTTGGTATTTATTATTAAATATTACTTTCACTGAAATGTGATACTGTTTAACTAAAATGTCAAAATAGTGTAATATAATACGATTTGAAATAGATCTTTTCGACTTAAATTTCACAAATATACAATAGTCAAACGTTTAATATGATTTCCGGTATTTGAAATCACTTGAACCAAATTATTACAATATATACATCTGATTTTGTATAATTTCATTTGAAATTGATTTCTTTAAAAGTAAATTATATAAGAATGACATTCACCTTTTCTGAATCTGTTTTTTGCATATTGAAATACATAATTCAACAACATATTAATGTACATATATTTTACTTGAATATATGCATTAATAATAATAAAAAATTTACATCACTTACGTAAATTATACGTCAATATGTTAATATTAACACTATGTATAGTGACTTAGTGTTTTTTTCAAATTATTTAGTTACCTTTTGGACTACCAGTAGTACCACTCGTATACAGTATCATAGCGTTGTTTTTAGCATAAAATTCCCCAGGTAAACCGCCTTCCAAGTCAGCAGTTTTCTTAGGGATATTTCGTGTTGCATTCTGTCGCAGTTTATCGTCGAGTATAAGTAGTTTCTTATTTGCTTTGTTGGCAACGGCCTGCATGACATCTGCATATTCTAGGGTGGTTACTAGGAGGTTGGCATCACTGTCGTTGCAGTAATACTGGAGCACAGACTCTGGATGGCTTAAATGTACTGGTACAGCTATGCAAAACACACAACAAATATTAGAAAATCTTGTATTTTTTATTATCTCAAAATATTTACAACTACATATTAATAATTTAGTTAAACATTTTAAGAAACCATGTAACAAGACCACACATTTTTCAAACTTGAACGTCTTTGTGGTTTTCAAAACACTTATAAATATCGTAAAAAATGTATTTAATTATTGTGTAGGTTTATACATATTTTAAAGCTATTATTTAATTTAATTCATTGAATAATAAAAACAGTTATCAACATTGAAAGTAGAAAGACAGTATTTTATTTTGAAGTTATTTATAAATTCAATCTGAGCTATATAAAGACATACATTCATGTATGTGTATCTCTTTTATGGAAAAACAAAACTATTTTTGGGGCGTTAAAAATAAACGGCAATATTTTTTATTCGCATATGTTTTTCTGGCCGTGACCTTCTTTGATCGTAAGTTGTATTTAAAATAAAAGTAAAAACAGATATCAGTCACCAACCTATTTGTCCTGATATCCAGATAGCCCACTGCGTAATAACGTAACTAGCATCATTCGGACACAAGAACAAGATACGTTCGTTATTCTTGTAGCCGGTGAGTTTATTAATCTCTTCAGCGACTTCCTTAGCGGACATAAAGATATTACCGTACGTATAGTTGCCCTGGTTATCCTTCAGAGCTGTCCGATCGGCAAATTGTGTGGCATTCCGGAAAATCGGTACCGTTTCATCGCTTAAATACGGTGTACTTTGCGCTGTACTAACTTTATTCAATACATGCTGTAGTCGTTTTTGAAAACAACCACCACAAGTAAAATTACGACTTATTTTCAAGATAGCAGACATCTTAAAAATAACACTTTTTATCATACACTCGCACACGACTTGGAGGCGCCAGTTATTTGCACTTGTTTACTTTTATTTTGCGATCAAAACAACAGTACAAACTAAAAATAACCACGCCCCGATATACGGTCGTAATTAATTGTACATTTCTATATATTTTCTCACAATGAGAGATGAATTTAAATTTTTTCCAATGACGTATTACGTATAACAAAGTGCTTGTGTTGATTGACTACCGTTATTAACACTGTCCGCGTACTTTCTGGTTGACGATTTGTGCATGCAAGTCGTATGTAACAATTGTTGGAACCGTGTAAAGTTAAAAATAACACCACTAGCAAACATACAACACTACTCTTATTTCAGACGTCAATGCAAGGTTAGGTTCATACAAGTTTACACTCAATGTTGCCAACACACCCGCACTAAATATGTATAACTTTCACTACACGGCGAATATTATATTACATGCACACATTAATTACATATTTAACGTTGCATCGCTCGTACTTGTTCTTTCACTTCCTCGAGTTGTTGAGCCGAGCGCAACATTGAATCGTGTTGGTAGCCCAGATGTACACTTAACAGTTGCAATTTCTTTAGGTTGGCTTCACTGTTATCGATAGCATGTTCTTGCATAGCGAAATTTCTTGCCGAATGCATTAAAATCTGTGAATTTTATATTTAATAAATAGATATTTATAGCATAAAATGTAGAAGAAATATTATGTAAAATATACAATACTACTTTTTCTAATATTATACAAGTGTAGATAAGTTTTCATTAATGAATAATCAATATTATACAAACTACTATATTTATCTATAATACTGTTAATAAATAAATTGTATTTCTAAGTTATTTATTTGTAAACATAAATATGTAAAAATGTACAGATAATACAAATTACTAATTTGTGAATGAAATTGTTTATTAGTGTATAATTAATGAAAGTAAAAGGATTATTTAGCAAGGAAAAATAAAGCAATTAGAAAGAGATAAATCTTACCTCGTTACTCTTTGAACCTCTGACAATTTGCCGAGCTAAAGAGGCGACGTTATTGACATTAACTTGGACACGGTCAGCTAGTCGCATCTTCGAATCAGAAAATAACGACCTTGCACTGCTGCTACTCGCTGATGCCATCGCAAATTATTATCACTTGTATTAATTGAAAATCACTTGATATTTCGTAATAAATAATGATAAAATGTACAACTCAAAGAATATTTGACAGTTGTCAAAACAATTTAATATTTCCTGCCATCTATAAAGAGAAACATGAACCGTAGTACCAACTGAGTGAAACTGAAAGGATGTGCTGCTCTCATACGGAGATTGTGTGAACTAAAAAATACAAATTTCATTGTCGCACTTTCTTCAAATTATACAAAACTGTGATTGTTGATATGTTAAGATATTGATTTATTAAGAAAGTTATTCAAAACAAATATTGAATATTATTCATTTCTGGATCAAAGAAGGTTGGTTACAGAAAACAAAAGTACATCAAATGTCAATACATATTATAAAGTTGATTTTTCGATATTATTTCTTTTCGTACACAGTTTCAAGTTTTGTGTATTATATTTTCGTTTATCAGTTGATCAATTTGTATTCCGATATTTTAATAAAAATCTGACTTTTCAACTTACAAACTTTGAAGGTCAAGGTCAAATGGACATAAGTCACTAGGAATAAAAATCGATGAAAGTTGTTGCTTAGTTGTGTTGAATTAATATGAAGTCATTTTCTACGCGATTCAGAAACTCGACTTGTCAATGTGAAATTGTACATAGAAAATATCAAGCATATTTCATAAGATTATAAATGTACTATTTGATTCGATATTGTTTTATCCTTATTTCGCGTTATTTTATTTGCAAGTAACTTTATATTGCGCATTATGTACTGTAAAAAACATACATGTACATAAGTATTTATGTTTTATTGATTTTAGCTTTTTTTACATACTTTTTTTTTGCTGTGAAATATGACAACTGTCATATTTTTCTTCAAGAGAATCGAAGGAGGCGATGTCCTCGTGTGTGACGTCATGGCGTGACCATGGCAACGTGGCACAATTTTAATTGCAACATTAAAACGATCTTCAGATGTCATCTTATAAATCTACTAGTAAAAGGTCTGTTTTTTTTCTTCTTCGTCCAATCAATGAAAGTAACAATGGACAAACGTTTAACAAGGAAAAAAAAAGAACAACGCAACCAATTACGTTTTCAAAGTGTATAAGGACGTGTTTACAAACAATATTTTTTGGCAGAGAGGAAGAAAATATTACTAAATAATACATTTCGATTTTTAACCACAGTGTTTTACGTTATTGTTGCAATCGTATTTTGCGACAATTGATTTTTACGAAATTGATTGCAATAGATTTTATGAAATTTTACTAAGAACTAACCAATCATTATTGGGTAAATCGGCCAAGAACTTGTGTGTTTTGTTTGTTTCGCTTTCATCGTTTCAAACAGTAGTTTCTAAACTATATCTAACCGCTGTACCCCTTTTATATGTAAATATTTCTTTATATTTTCTTTCTGAATTTGTTCAATATATGTTAGAATATTTTTTAAACATTTTTAATTACATTTTTATCTTTGATATATGCGTATATTTCTCAGAAAACCCACCGCCCCCCTCACGTTTTGACAATCACTGATTAGTCTATTTAGTTTTGTTTGTAAAATTAATTATTTCTGGTTTGCAAATAAGAAATCTTGTGAATTATATAAATTAATACTGTGTGCAGATATATATTTCAACACGAATCGTATTTCGTATCGTTGTTGAGGTGTGACTAATGTTTTAATTACACATCAAAATCTAAAATCTATTAATGATTTTTCACTGATTAATGATCCCGTATAAATATTAGCATCGACATTAGCAAATGTTTAGAACAAAGACAGATAAACTAATGACTATAGTTATTAATTAATAGTTACGTTATATAATATAATATTTATTCTTTA
>JAGJTL010000039.1:989112-1008326 GCA_022063505.1 Calosoma granatense
TTAGTTCCTTATATTACTAATACTGTTTAGAAATAATTTCCTCATATATATCACATTATGCATTTTTAAATTCTAAACAACTTTTTCAAATAAATTTCTCCTCTAAAATGCACTGGGAAAAAATTATTCGCGCATTAAAAAATTAACCCGTAAATTTCTATGTTCGGTTATTTTTCGTATATATATACATATATGATTGCTTATTACCATATGGATTATATATATTTTCCTAGCAAAATAAATTAACAACGCAAATAGATACACAAGTAAGAGCAAGATTTCCTAGCAGAGGTCAAAGTTCAAAGTCACCATTTGCTGTGCTCTTTCACGATTTGTAAAATGGCTGGCCATAGAGAGACAGAGAGAGACGATATTACTAAACACATATATAGGATTAATGTCTGTAGCTCAGAATTACTGATTCCGGGTTTCTGTAGTAGTTGCATATTGTAACTCTATATTCAGCTCTACAGTGCACAATGTGCTGTACTGTATGTTTGTAAGTATGTCCGCATTCGTGATACATTCACTTTCAATACTTTCTTTCATTTTTCCAGCAGCGTGACTCTGTTTTTGATAAGCCAGTAAACATTGCCTTAGCAACAAGAAACAAAACACGATGCACGATTGTCAATAACAGCAACTGTTTTTATAATAAACAAATATGTTTATTCTCAAATATAAAACAAACAGTGAATTGAAGCAAAAATTAAATATTAATACTTTGAATGTCGAGGCGATTTTCGTAAAGCGGTCTGTGGCACCACGAGTATTTTAGATACATAAAATTTAAATATGAATGTGTATATGTCTCGTAGACTTATTGTGAAATACCTCGTTTCACGATCAGCCTAGGCCGAGCTAGGTAGATCATAAATTAGGCTAGAATCATCATTTTACACAATCGACCGAGGCTTTTAATGAAATGTCACTAGGGTAAGGTAGGATATTATATTCATTATGGGGATGGTGGGGTAGGGGTAGGGTGTGTGGTGTAAAAAACACCTATATAATGTTACTAGGGCAGGGTAGGACATGATATTCGTTGATACTCGTGATGAGAAAGTTTCATTACGTTCTAGGCCGATGGTACATGAAATGCCCAGGCTGATCATGAAACGATGTATTTCAGAATGAGACTACAACATATATAACAGAATACACGCGGCGCCCATAGACCGGCTATGATGTGTATCCAAATGTATACACACGGCAGTCAAAGTGTTAATTACGCGGATTTCAAAACAAAGACACAAGTTATTTGCTATCTTTGCTAATTGCAACAATTTTTGTAGAAAAATTTCTTGAGGTCAGAGATAAGATTTTCTTTGTCCCGCGAGTGTGTCCTTAATTTTCGGTTTTTTTTTTTCGTTCTTAATGTTAACAAGTACAAAGCCTGTATGTTGTGTTACACTCGGGTGAATTCTTTCTTAAAAAGTTTGCGTCTCAAGGTCTTTGGTTCAAATTCCGGCGACGTCAGTCATAAATTGCTTAAATTTAGCAAATAAATTTGTACAACAAAATATTTATCCCAATGAGTAATTATGTTTAAATATATCGGGTGTCTTATGAAATACATAGAGAATTAACATGTAAATATAGAAATACTCGGATTATTTCTTACCAATATATTTTACAGTAAAAATGTAAATAAAACCACTAAATATAGCATTGTATTGTGTAATTTTTAATTCTAAACAACGTTTTTTATTTGCATTTTTACTCTAAAATGTATTGGTAAGAAGTAATCATAATATTTCTATATTTACATGTTAATTACTTATGTGCCAGGTTTTATGGAAGCACTCCGTATATACAGGGTGTTCGGATATTAGAATTTTAACGAAAAAATACACTGTAAATAAAACACTAATTTCTAATTTACTTTTTTATAAGAGAAACTAAAAATTAATTAGCGTAACTTGTATACCTGTGTATAGTAACCAGTAATGTTTAATATTCTATGGTCACTATATACAGGTACACATATTTTAATAATTAATACAGGGTATTCGGATATTATTCAGATGTTTAGTAACACACCGGATACCATGTAGTATTAAATTACTACAGATAAACTTGTTTTTTCGGGTTATGAGGCACATAAAATTATGTAAGTATTTTGGGCACTTCCTGTTTTTTCAAGATGACGCAAACATTTACTGCATTTTCAAAAAATAAACAGGTTTTTAGATCAAGGGAAAACGTGTTACTAATTTTTTTAAAAATCTGTATGTAAAATTTTCGAAAAATTTTGATTACTATTTTACATATTGATACTAAACTGTTATTTTAGTAATAGTACACAAATTTCCGTAGTAAGAGTTATTTAGTAGCTCTTAATAGTACCGTTAGTATTGACCTATGAATAGCAATCATTACAATTATCAAAATTTGTATATCGTGATCACAGCGTATTAAACATTACTGGTCACTATACGCAGGTATACAAGTAACGCTAATTAATATTTAGTTTCTCTCATAAAATAAGTAAATTAGAAATTACTTCATTTCTTTACAGTGTATTTTTCCGTTAAAATTCAAACTTTCCAACTTTACCATGAAATGTGTCGATTTTTCGACATAATGTGTAAAAAATTACAATTTTTAAGTTTTTTTACTGTAAACAAACTGTAAAAAATTAGCAGCGTGTAATGTTGCACGTTTAAAAGTTAAAGCGTATCGAAAAAAACGAAAAGCCGTGAACGAAAAATTTTGCAATGCATTTAAACGGTTTTATATACGTGTAGAAAAAAGTTGTCATTTTGATTTCTTCATAGCAATACACGCTTTCTGCTTCGCGGTAGGTAAAAAATTGTAATTAGCATAGAATAAAATAGATAGTATTTTCGTTGTTTGCAAGCTGATACATATCAGTACGGGTATAATATGATCTGTGATATTACAATTAAGTTAAAATATACTAGAGCTTATTTTATCTTTGAATAGAAGTTGAATATTTTAAAATGCTGAAATGAAGTGAAAAATTGTTAAAGATTCATCGCATTTTCTTTTTTATCAGCTAATATTTTCCAAACAAAGAATTATTTTTTTGCAATAATTATTACGGAAATAGAGCAGGCTGCTACAACTGGTTCTTAGCAAGCGCAGTTCAGACAGTTTCTATTTCAGACTAGTCCGACCCTGTTTATTAAGTACTGTACAATGTCCTAATTTAAAACTATGCAATACCCACATATATCATATGTTAGCAAACAATGTATATACAAATCTACATACATACATACTAGAGTAGTACAGAGTATACTGACTGTGACAAAAAGATATTACAGTTCATGGACGTACGTGAACTATGGGTGCGCTGTGCCCCGTAAATAACACACATACATACATACAGAGAGAGAGAGAGAGAGAGAGAGAGACGTACATATACATGTGTATAGATTACATAATTGCAAAAACAAATGTCGGTAGTGCATTGAACAAAACAACAACATTTGTTCTGTTAATTTTCATTGAAAAATGCCCACACATACACACACACACACCCGTACTAATACATACATACATAGGTATATACAAACATACATACATACATAGGTATATACACACATACACATATACTAATACATATATACGTAAGTACACACACACAAACACACGTAGACACATATAGAAGTAAACAACAGTTTCATTATTTGCGTATTGTAATTACTAGTAACGTTTAGAAATGTTTGTTTTTTTGTGATTTTTTTTGTTTCTATGACATTTCGCTATTGTTTATATTTATTTTTATTTATTTATAGTTACGAAGGTTATACCCGCTGATGAGAAAATATATTTTTGTTACGGTATAAGATGTGTTAATGATAATTCAAGGTCATAGCACTGTTAATCACATGTTTGCTAACAGTAACTAGATTTTTACTAAGAGTTCCAATTAGAATTTTCACTTTATCATTTTTATATGTAACTAACTACTACATTTGGATGTTTTAAATAAAATTAGAAATTTTTCATTTAAGCAAGATGTTAATCAGACACGCGATTTAAGATGAAAAGCGTACTATTTAATTAGTCAAAATATTCGAAATATTTAGAGAAAAATTGTAAACAAATTTCTAGTAACTTACTATTATAAATTTTGTTTTAATTCATATGTAAATTTTTTTGGGACACTTTGAATTTCCCGCCAAATTCTACACTAAGATAAACTGTCCTATATCCCTCACACCACTAATTCCCCAATAGTCCAGCGGGGAAAAAACAATCTATATCCGCGTATAAGTTAAGATACCCTCCGCGCGTGGGTCAAAATACATTTTTTCGCTGGTTCTTTCAAATTAAAATGAATTTATAATATCTAATTTCACTAGAATAATATTCTTTGTAATATAATTTATCAGTTTAAGCAAGCTGCTCAAAATACACTGTACTCAATGCCAAAACCACCTTCAGTTCGATTACAAAACTTGATTGAAAACGTAAAAATTCGCCACTTCATTAAAGCAGTAAATATTCACCTGAACTTTCAGGTTTTTTTTTTTTGGAAAAAAATTTTCAAAAAAAATGTCACTTCTGGTAAATACCAGTGACCCATGAAATCGCGGGCCAGGGTCAGAAAGGATTTTTTTTCGAAAATTCTATTATCCGTTATAAGGTCACACACATATAGAGAGATTTCGGGATTTATTATCCGTAAATCCCGAATTTTCGTGAAACGTATTTTGGATATTTATCCGTTTAAAAAATACGATGCTGACTTGTCGTTCAAGGATGTCCACAGCCCACTGGATGCGACACCTGTTTTATTTAAATTTTGTTTTTTGCGTGTGAAAATTTATTATAAATTATGTATTCAATATCTGCTGCGTGTTACGTAGGCCTAGTTTGATGGTTTAATTTAAAAAAAAACAAATGGAAATCAATTATCAATTTCTCGCCTTGAATTAATATTATAATTATTCGCACAAATCTAATTACATTCATTAAAAGTCTATCAAGGATTTTAAGCCTGAGATTTCAACAAGAGATACAACTATAAATTTATATAAAAAAATTTATATTACTCATTGAAAAAGCAGAAAAAATTCCCATTGTCGAATGCAAAACAAATACTTACAATTGTCAATGAAGAAGAAAAAAATTCTTGATTTTCTTTTGTTGCACTAAATAAATACAAACATATGAATGGAGATACACAATGAGCGAGTACATCAAGGGCGGCTGGTGGAAAGGCCAAAATGATTACACCATAATTATGGGCTGTGTACATGTATAAGATATATTTACTTATTCAATTAATATCACTATGTACAGGCTGTAGAATAGTTTCTTTTTATAACACTCCTTGTATTGCATTTTTACAATTGTCAAGGTTCGAACAACTGTTTTTTTTTTCTATAAACTCAGCTGATGTAAATATAGTATATTATATAACAGAAACGTGTTGTACGCATGCGCCGCCAAACGGTACATACACACGGTCGCGCGCACCCTCTGGCATTATGGAAATGAATCAGAAAAATACCGATGCGCCGTTAATAAACAATTACACAGCGACACTAATGAGCGAATACTTTCTAAATATTATATTATGTAACATAGTACAAGAACAGCGACAGTGTGAACATGATTATTGATTATATCTAAATATATGAGAATGAAAATGTGTATATATTTTGTATTTATTCATAAATACATTACGTTATATATTCTGGGGTAGCACAATTAAACATTTGTTAACGTCCTATCAGGCGAATTAAAAGAGTTTTTTTTTAATTCTAAACAACTTTTTCAAATAAATTTTTCTTCTAAAAAGGACTGGGAAAAAATTATTCGCACATTCAAAAATTAATCAGTAAAGTGCTATGTTCGGTTTTTTCGGACAGCCTGTATATAAATATCTATTATATATGAAATTAGGCACTATTGAATTATTGTCGTATATACAGTAGACTCCCGTATTACGTGAATTTGTATAACAATTCTCGTATAACGCGTAATATATATATTAACCGTGTTATACGAGAGTCTATTGTAAATAAAATATAGAAAATAAAATTGAATATGACAATAATAATCCTAAACATGTTATTATTTATAGTATTCGTGTTATACGAGGAAAATACTCGTAAACAAGATTTCCTATAACGCGATTAATTGAAATAATCACTTAAAATTGCACCACACATAAAAACGCACACACAAGTATTAAATATATCAACTGCATTTAACAGTAAATAACTTTGTTGAAATATCAAGTTCACACAATTATTCTTGAACCACAAGCGATATATTATATGATTTTCTAAATATGTGGAATTCTTTTTCAAATATCAAGTTCACTAGTAATTTCTTCAGACACTAATAGAACATTATATATGTTAAACATATTTAAAGAAACTGTGTTGGGTGATTTGAATTCTTGTTGAAATATCACATCATATATGATGCTGCACACTAATGTAGACACGGTGATTTCCGCTTGACCTAGACAGCAGTTAGGGAGAGGCTGCCGCACAGGAGAGTAAACACGTTTATTTCACTCACATGTACCAGTGACGGGCGTGTGCGCGTGTGTATCGTATGTTGTAATCAATATAATAAATTATATGCCATTATGAAAATTCCAAGAATGCACAACCTCAGTAGTATAAGTAAGGAAAAAAAAAACACTATCAACCGATACACACATTATCTAACACCATTTTTTTTCTATTTGCATTTACTTCCTGGTTCAGTAATTATTGTTCTCGTAATTTATGTTCCTTATGCTTAATGGGATACGTAATCAATGAACACTTTGACTGCCGCGCCGATTTTCGTAAAAGGGCGCCACTAGTATATTAGATACATACAATTTAAACGTTGTTGTATGTATATGCCGTAGTCTCATTGTGAAATACATCTTTTCATGATGAGCCTAGGCATTTCATGAACTGCCGGCATATAAAGAAATGAAACTTCCTCATCACGAATATCATGTCCTACCCTACCCTAGTGACATTATATAGGTAGTTTTACACTACACCCTTACCCTACCCGACCATCTTCATCACGAATATAATATACTACCCTACCGTAGTAACATTTCATTAAAAACCTAGGCAAATTGTGTAAAAAGATGATTTAAATTATGTCCTAGTAACATTTCATTAAGAGCCTGGGCAAATTGTGTAAAAAGATGATATTACATTATATGCCGGTGGTTCATGAAATGCCTAGGCTCCTCATGAAAAGACGTATTTTACAATGAGACTACGATATATATAAGAGAATACACGTGGCGCCTAAGACCCCACTATGATGTGTATCCAAATGTATACACACGGCAGTCAAAGTGTTAAAATAATCAGAATCAGTAGTTGAATAGTTAAAACAGAAATACGTATAATTAAACGGATGCTTTAATAGTTCAATATTGCCCTTGAATATTTCCAAGACGAGAATTAACAAATTGTTTTAAATTTATTTGCACAGCTAAGCAGTTGTTTTGATATTATTGGTTTAAATTGAACCCACATCTTAGAAAACTAACACAAGACTGTTAATCCTTAGCGGTAATCCTTATTTTGTAATTTCAGGAGGGTAGCATAGGTGGCGACCTCGTTATACGTCCCATTCCGACACATCTCCGACAAGAACCCGATCTGAGCGATGACGAGATGTACCTGGACCAGGAGGACGCTGAAGAGGTCGCCATCGATACGGGACTTCCCATCAAGAGGGTTAAGAAAGTAGCTACCCGATTGGCCCAGCACATAGTGTACAAGAAGAAAGCCGAACAAGAAGAACAAATGGGTGATTATGGTACGAAGACATACATTCCATAACCAATACATTTATGTTTTGCCTGAAGGAGATATATTGTCATTTGATAGAAATTGTTTTAAACGATAGCTTCATTTTATAAATTGAACCCTCGTTCGTAAGATCTTTAAATGTAAAAGTAAAAAATCATATTTCAGCATTCATGGAACCGGATCACATGTCGAAACGGTATCGGACAAAACGCTCAGCGGAAGAATTACTGGCGACCAGATCAAAACGTGAAGCACCCTACATCATATACCCAGAGATCTTGGTCATCGTGGACTACGATGGATACCGGCTCCACGGAGGAGATAACGTACAGATCAAGAGGTACTTTGTATCCTTCTGGAACGGAGTGGATCTGAGGTATAAACTCCTGAAGGGACCGAAGATTCGGATATCCATTGCTGGGATTATTATCAGCAGAGTAAGCTAAAGTTTTTTTTTGTCTTATTTTTTAGGTAAAATTTTCAAATGGATAGGATTTCATCAACAAATAATCATAATATACAAAGGTAGAAAATTTATTTCCAAAAACAACAACAACTAAACTCTACTTTATTAGTTGTGTTACTTGCCCAGAACACAACCAACCTCTTCATCCGTCTCAATGCCAACTTCTTCCAGAAGATCTTTCTTCTTCTTTGGATACCCCTCCATTATCGAGTTTACAATGTCCATACAAATCCTCTTCCGTTTCTTATATTCCTTCATATTCCTTTCGTGTTCTTTTTCAATTTTCTCTTTCGTCTCAGCCGAAATCGGTACTGAATTCTCTTTGAGATCTTTCAATTTTGCTTTCAGTTTTTCAACTTCTTTGATTAGCCGATTTTTCTCGGCCCGCGCCTCGTCTGTAGTCAGAGAGTTTTGAAAGGTTTTCAACTCGGATTCAGTAGTTTTGATTTTCTCATCGTTAGCAGTGAATTTTTCTTGCAAATCATTGATTTTCTGGTCCATTAGGGATATATCCTCTTGTAATTTGGATGGATCTGTGTCATTTTCTTGAATGATACAATACACTTTCTGTTTACCGTACACTTTTTCCTTAATCTTTTCTTCTTGGACCAATTGATCTAGGGCTTTTTGAACGGCTGTTTTGCCAAATTCTTTGTGTAAATTCTGAACTATGTCGTTAGCTGAGTACGGACGGTTTTGGTTTTTAAGATATTTGTAAACTGCTTCGGTGGCCATATTGACGTGATATCTGCAAAGGAAAATGTGAATTAGAAATACACAATTATTACTCGTTAAGACTTTGCCAAGAGAAATATAGTTCCATAATCTATTCTATACAGTATGACTGTATAAATATATGTTGTATGTATTGTAGGGAAGAGACGCAACACCGTATTTGGAACGAAATCGAGTCGGCCGTGATGCAATCGACAGTGCTGCCGCTTTAACAGATATGGGCAAATATTTATTCAGGGAGCGACGACTTCCAGTCTATGATATAGCCGTGGCAATCACCAAGTAAGTGTGAAACCAAATATACGTATAAACATACTCAACTATTTATATACATATTTACATGAAGGACATTATATTCACATACATACAAAACAAACATTTCGATAAACTATAATACAGATTATCAATGTTCCAGCAAATGTGTACTCCAGGTGATCTGATTATGGACATGTTTTTTTTTCTATAACATCCTGTATGTGTAGGTACGACATGTGTCGGCGTAGAAAGGGCGGACGTTGCACCAAAGGAACTGCCGGTAATTTGACCTATATTTTCAGGATAACAATTATTGGGGCTGTACATATTTATACAGACAGTATGAGCGCGCGCGAGCGTGTGTGTGTGTGGACTAACATTTTATATACAGGGGGCAGTCAGGAGACAGACGGGGTCAGGATCAACTGCTATATATGTTTGTGTGTACAGGGTGTGTCGCAGAAATACAGGGATGGTCGCTGATATTCAGTATTCTCAATTTTATTGTACAGAATTGTTGAGAATACTGCAAATACATCGTTCAACTAATATTGTTTCTAACACTATATATGTATGTATGTAGTAGTCTTATCGTGAAATACGTCATTTCATGTACCATCGGCATTAATGTAATGAAACTTTCTCATCACGAATACCAACGAATATCACGCGCTACCCTATCCTAGTGACATTATACAGGTGTTTTTTACACCACACACCCTACCCCTACCCTACCATCCCCATAACAAATATAATATCCTACCTTACCCTAGTGACATTTCATTCAAACTGTAGACCGATTGTGTAAAATGATGATTCTAACTTAATTAATAATCTACCTAGCTCGGCCTCGGCAGATCATGAAATGAAGTATTTCACAATAAGACTACGACATATATAAAGAACAGTTTACATACAGTTATTTTGTTTCAAATATTGTTATTATGTAAACTGTTTACGATATTTATTAATTATGGCGCACGCAATTTGGATGTCGATAAAAACATACGCTATACACATCCAAAGAACAAACAAACGAATTATAATCTAGACAGACTGTCTAGATGATCGCCAGTGTGCTTAAAAATCGCTTTGCAGAATTTATTTAAGAACAGCAGCAGCAGACTACATCGGACGAACCAATCACAACACACAACAAACAATACAATACACGCTGGACCAATCATATAACAGTCTCGTTCATACATAGACTCCGCCCTATCCCCACCACTTTCTACTCCTTGCAGTGTGTTATGACAGGCGTAATGTTAGGAATATTTTTGTTTTTCCAGACTAGACATGTGTCGCAGGCAGTACGCAAACGATGTATGCAACCGCGGCACGGCAGGTAAACATAAGAGCACCGCCCATAACCCGCCCCACCCCCACCACTTACAATGTATTGCTCCACCTATGTCCCCACTACGTGCACGCAATGCTGTCTTCTGATTAGCCAAATCTTTCGTACGCCTCTCTCTCTCTCACACATATACGTATTGATTTGTCACATAACTATCCTTTTCCAAAGAAAAATTTTCTCATCGTTTTACTCTTCTGTTTGATAATCTTCTAAATGTTTTTTTTTGTTTTGTAGTATTGATTTCTGTTTTTTTTCGTTGCACCATAATTCATTCTAAGTTTCTTGTTCCACCGCAAATGCACCATTTCTGCACGTCACATCTCTTGTTGTTTAAGATTTAGGCACCATTGAATATTTCGTATTTCATAATCCATAATTCACGTCATTGACTTGATCTGACTATATCTTCAACGCACGAAATTTCTTCTATGATAGAACTATTTCTAATGTAACAATCTTATGTTGAAAATTAAAGCACGTTTTTTTTTCTTGGCCAAAATTTTTAAAAAATTACCTGCTAAATCTCTAGTTACAGAATAATAGCTAATCTACTGCACGTATGTTTTGACTGCACCTCAGGACTGTATTAGGTAATATTTCCATCTGAATGCGCACACAGTTATACAGAATGTGCACTGACCGTTTTTTTTGTATCTAATCTTGTACTGATCACACATACGTACTCAGTCGTAGGTAAGACACGACACTACTTAATGCTTCAATGCTTTGTGTTTTAACCACTTGCTAAAATATATGTAACTAACCATTGCTTGGCTAATTTCTAACCACCTTGGTCACTTGTACAAACATCCTTAAGTTATTTTACTAAAAATGAAATACATATTTGTTGGAAAATGGAATATTCTAAATAGCTTCCCCTCTTTCTTGGGGAGGTATATAGAATGTACCATTTTTCAAACACGGTGGTATATAAAATTTCTATGTTAGGTTTCGCGTACGTCGGCGGTGCTTGCGTCGTGAACAAGCGTCTTGAAAAGGTCAACTCCGTCGCCATCATTGAAGATACTGGTGGTTTCAGTGGTATCATTGTGGCTGCTCATGAAGTTGGTCATTTGTAAGTATTTGATGATTGAAATTCGAACAACCAAATATTTCTTTTCTATTCTTGATGATTAAAATCCGAACAGACAAATCTTTCTTTTCCATTCTGTGGGATCAGCTTAAATATTTGGATATTTTAGACTGGGTGCCGTGCACGACGGAAGTCCGCCACCTTCCTACCTGGGTGGACCTGGTGCAGAGAAATGCCGCTGGGAGGATGGGTATATCATGTCCGATCTCAGGCATACAGAACGAGGTTTCCGATGGTCGCCGTGCAGTGTATCTAGTTTTCATCATTTTCTAAAGTAAGTGTACCAAGCCAACAAAAAATGTAATTATCTGCTAAGCATGGTTTAAATAATAATTCCTAGCAGTTTCTTCCAATTCTTCTTTGCCTTATTGTAAATTGTTAGTAATTTTGGTGGATTTGTTTCAGTGGGGAGACAGCTACGTGTCTCTTCAACCCACCCCATGAAGACGACAGTCTTCCAAGAGTTTTGCCAGGAAAACTGTTGTCTCTGGATGCACAGTGTCGTAAGGACCGGGGCACCAGTGCTTGTTTTGTAAGTACATCCAGAATTACCTCTAACATGCCCCCATGTACACTGCATTGGATTTAATATTGATGTATGCATTTACAGAAAGATGATCGCGTCTGCGCACAACTGTTCTGCTTCGATGCCGGAAGTGGCTACTGTGTAGCCTACAGGCCCGCAGCAGAAGGATCACCATGTGGAGATGGACAGGTACGTACTGAGGGAAATTTTATTATATTACACTTGCCTATTATTAGCTGTTTTCATCTTGGATACGAAATACAAAGTCCTTGGCAACGCATATGTCGTAATTATTTTCAACTGTCATGGGCAATTTATTTTTGATAAAAATAATAGGAAAGTGTAATATAAAGTCTTGTATGCACCATGGGCGTTACTAGATGATTATGCCCATCGGGCGACATCTTTCCCTAGAGCTGAGGGCCCTAGGGCTGGAACATCGTTACCCTCCTTGCATAATCATCGTCATAACACCCTTGGTACATAAATAACTATTTTAGTGCTAGGAAAATTAATAATTTTCGGAATTTTTGTTCAGTATTGTTTGAACGGTCGATGTGTCGCTGAACATGAAAACATTATCCCGGATTACTCCCAGAATACACCGTCGTATATTCGTAGACAGGACGAGAATCAGGGACGTCCACTGTAAGTAGCACTATTCCCTTTAAGTTTAAACTGAAATACAACCATATACACTGCTGACTTAGAGACAAATAAGTTTACCAAAATGGAATATAATTTGATATTTCAATTGAAAACTTTGCTAATAGGTTTCACAACGATGAAGAAGACACAGTGCCACAAACACAACCGCCAACATACCAACAGTACACCACACAAAATCCCTACAACCAGTACCAACAATACTCCACAACAGAAAATCCCTATACACAGAACCAGTATTACACCACACCAAACCCGTACACACAGAACCAGTATTACACGACACCAACAACACGAAGTCCGTTCCAATATTACAATGCACCAACAACAACAACCACCACGAAACAGCCGTATAACTTTGGAAGACAATATTACACGACCGCACGGCCAGTGCAAAGCCACTATTACACCACAACCAAAAATCCCTATTCAACAACGCGAAATCCCTACATCGGAGACTACTATAATTTGAGGAGTAGAACGACGAAAAGTCCCTACGATTTTGGGAACTTTGGTAGAACGACCAAAAACCCATACTATCATGACGATGTCAATAATAATAATTTGAAACGATCGTACGATAGTTCAAGTTACTTTGGTGCGAACAGTAATCGCCGGAATGTGACGACAGTGTGGTCTAGTACACGAAGGTACTAAACACACACACACACGAACGGACGCATACACACAACATACATACATATATACGTACATGTGTGTGTGTAGTTCTACATTAAACTCGAATACAGAAGGGTAAGATAACCTCAATGTGACTTACGTACCTGACTTATTCTTACTCTTCTCCGTCATCTCTTCCAATATTTCAGTATTTATTTTGAAAAGAACATATATCTATATTCTTACTTGTAATGTTCGTATATTTACAATCACAGTTTCATAATAGCACTTACTTATATTTGTCATTTGTACAAAAAAAATAGAAGCGATCGACTTTTCATGACTATTCTATTCAAAGACCGCTTGCAAACTGTAGCAACCATTGACGCATTATATCATACTGACAACATAATTCTTATACTATTTACTCTACAATATTCTGACTTCTCTGACTTCCATATAATCTACACAACACAATCTCTAATCTTATATATAACACTATACATCCTTACACTTATTTAACACTGCACATCAAAATATTTATACTTTTTTTCTCTCATAATATGTATGTATGTATTTATTTTCAGCCAAACCATTCTCATGTTCATATCTTGTGACTAATTCACTATCTGCCTTTTAACCTCAAATTTCCAACGTTACTTATACGTTAATTCTATGTTACAGCATCGCTCAGTAAAGACACTCAAAACCTACTGCTGATGAAGAAGATGCCCAAACTCAACGTTAAACATTAAACGTTTATCAACGAAATGTCTGTTTACGTAACGTAAACATAACTGAATGTGACTTGAAAAATTAACGTAACAGGACGCTCGTAACGTGACGTAACGTATGGATCAACGAAAATAGTGCCTTTAAATAAATAAAATCGAACAGTGATTTTTTAAAAATATGTGTGTGTTTGACAAATTATTGTGATTCTTTCTATGACGAATATATATTCTGCACGATTTTGCGTGCAAAATATTAATACTGCCTCCCTTCGCCCCCACTCGCCCTGTCAACTGTATTTTTTTTTCGAATAATTTAACTGCCAATAATCAGTTAATATTTAACTGAATCATACAACATATTTCTTGTTTTCTCGAAGAATATTTTTATAGAAAAAATTTACAAATTTTTTTTTTGTGTACTTTAATGTACGGGTATATACATATATTAGTAATTATATATATTGAAACAAACAAACAAAAGAAAAACAGAATAATTCTGGTTGTGATTCTCGATAAAATTGACATTTAATGCATCGAAATCTTCTGTAGTGCAATGTTTTATTGTTATTTTAATATTTTGTGTTAAGCAGAAGGCATTTGTTTTGAAACACAATTGTTTTTGGGGAAAAAAAGAAAAAACAAATTGTTTTTTTGCTAAAAACAATTGCGCACTTGAGACAGACGTCATCTTGCCATAAATCTTAATTATTATTATTAAGTAATGGAAAAAACGAAACCCAGTTTTAGTGACGATCAAAAAAATATCTAGGCCTTAAGTTCCTACCTTGTATTTGTAATTTGTAAAATATTATGCTTAATTATTATGCAGTGTATCAAATGCTTCTTAAAATAATGTAACATAATTCTTGAAAATTCTTCTGTGTATGTGGATTTATTTATTTCCTAAACAAAAGAGTAAATATTATGTTAAAATCCCGCCACCCGCAATACGCTACTGTTTTGTTGGTAGTATTGTAATTCTTAACAGTGTATAATATAAAATCAACACAAATATAATCTTCTATAAACATTTATATTTCCCACAATCAAGTTTACAACATGAAACATAAGATGGCAGCACGGGTACTAATAACTAACTGGGGTTGTACAACTATAGGGAAGACAAAATGCACAATTAGTAACATCAACATCCAATATATAAGAGAGGTATGTGTGTGATGTTTAGGAATTATATAATTAATTCTAAACAAACAAAAAAACTCCCTCCACCAAGTATTCAAACCCGCTAGCCAAGTTTCGAACCCTAGCATCCGGGATGCAAACCTTTTAGCAAGGTTACAAACCCCGCAGCGAGGTTACGAACCATACAGCTAGGATTCGAACCACCTCAGCGAGGACACCAACCATGACGGTGGCATCTAGTTTGGTTTTTCGGGTGCACCAATGACACCCGTTGCACGAAGTGCAATTCGTGCAATCATTGCCAATGACACGGCACATACCGCACCGGCTGGCATCAGTTTACCGGAACTATAGTACCGGTAACCCATGACTCCAGCCAGAATGGAGCTGGTTGTTAACTGTAGCGAATAGTTTGCAGGGTTCTGACTGACTTGGAGGGCGCCATAGGCGAGTGCTCCGCCGAACAACACACCAGCACCCAGTGAAGGAATAGATCCTAAAACGGTCATGAATTTTTTGATCTAATGAAACCATGTATAGTGGCGAAATATCAAAACGCAAGCACTAACAAATAAAAGAAAATTCAAGCAAAAATTCTATTATACAATTATTGTTTAAAATACTATTATTTTGCAACAAAACAATACAAATATTTTCATATTAGTTTTATGTAAATTTCATGAATAATTTAACAATTTATGACACAATATTTATAAACACAAGTAAACAAGTACTTGCTCCAAAATCATTGAGAAAATCTAGAATTTTCTACACATTAAAAAAATATTTATTACTCGTTAAAACAATACTAACAAAGTAAAAAAACAATGCAATAATACGTTAAAAATAAAAGTACAATTCATTGTTTTCACTTTTATAAAATTTATGCGTAATTAAAAAATATATTTTTGTATATATTCTACCATGACATGGCCATAATTTTATCAGATAAAAATACTGTCATATAAAGATAAATTGTTGATTACTATTATGCAGAATCATGCTTGGAACGATGTGAATTATTTATAAATATAACCAAACATTTACTAAAGTTGCTACTAACCTGCTTTGTAATATCCCATAAAGCCACCAGCAGCAACTGCAGCAGCATATGCAAAACCGATCAGGTCCACTGGCATTTTTAACAATTAATTTCACCGTATAATATCAAATATTATCGCAATTACAAGGTAATACCTCTAGCAATGTCACGAAAATTTCTCAATGTAATAAAAATGATAACCTATATTAATACCTAGCACTTTCCTGGCTAAGCGAAAATGTCCCTTATGCTATATTTGACAGTAAAGTTGAAATGTACTTTACATACCTTTTTCAATGTTGTTCACAGCAAATTTTGCACTCAACTTGACACAAATGTATAAAATTTTANTTTGAGATATAGTTTTGTCAAAATTATACTTTATTTTTAGTAAAAAAGCAACTTTTTTCGCGAGCAATTTGAATTTGGAAGCTGTCACACAATGCACCTGTTACTATTTATGTTTACTGCGCATCTGTATCGGTCATGTGTACATTCCGTGATAAAAACATTAGTTACAAGTAAAAATCAATATTACAAAAAATTATGTTAGCAATTTTAATGTGATAATATGTATAATGAATACTAATTTTATTCATGCTGATAAATATATATAATATAAATTAATATAGTTTAATAATTTAGATGATTTATATATTGAATATTAGTTTGTAGTGTAAACTTTTCGCTCCGATTGTACTGTGACATATCATAACTCCGCTTTCAGTATTATGCAATTGTAAAATTTATTAGTCGTTCGTGGATTGTTATTAACGTGTTTTGTTACAAAATTTCTAGTGTAATTATGGCATTTAATACAGAAACCATTCGTAATGTTACTATTAATACTGGGAATATTTTGTCATTGAATGATCTTACTAAAAAGCCAGGTCAAAATCCTACTGAAGAGGTATGTGAAATGACAATTCATTATTTTTTGCACTGTCAATAGAAAAAAATTACAGTAATTATCTTTATTATCTTTGTTCTGTAGTTGTGAAATATAACTAAAGTTTTCACCGTAGTATATTAAATCTTAAAATTCAAATTTTATTCCTGTAAAATATAAGTTTGGTTATATGTCATATCATTTATTCGTACTAAATTGACCAACATTCGAAATTCATTATGCAATATTATGATGAAATATACTGCAGTATAATATCGTACAATTATTGATAATTATTTAAAAGTAAAAATGCTTAATTTGTATATCTATTACACGTGCCTTAGTTATCTGAAGCAATAAAAATAACATTAAAAGAATGGGACAACACAGATGATCATGCGCAGCACATTACTGTCAGCCGTCGTCATGACGACCTTGTTGACAAGATGGCGGCACACGAGCGGGCTGATTTGAAAGTTGCCGTAAAGTTATTTGTCAATTCCGATAGTCAAAAAGCACTGAACGATGCTGTACTTAACGGTAATTAGATTCTAAATAATTTTCTCTTTATTTTAAATATAATATTCACTATTTTTGTTGCAGTATTCTCCGCGTTAAAAGTAGATTCTCTCGATAATTTGGTGTTGTCGTATAATTATAAACACAACGATACCGAGGACGACAAGCGACTGGTACATTTGAAAACACTGTGGCAGGGATTGGAAAAATTCGCCCAAGATCGCAGAATACTACAAATTGGTTTATCGGATATTGAAGAGGCTACATTTAGGGCGTTACATGAATGGGCCAGTGTTAAACCGCATATTATACAAATTAATCTAGCCACATGTTGTGTAGTACCGCCCACTTTGCAAGCATTCTGTAAAGAGAACGACGTTCAATTGTTGACACACAGCGATCCGAGTGGTGAGTAGCGTAACTAAACGTATGCCCGTGGTGTAGAGAAGTGTTTAGTTCTGTTACCGCATAATAGATGGCAGCACGTAACTGTTTGTTGATTTTGTTACAGAAATATTACCAAAAGCATCCATTACGGATATTTTTGGTGACACCGATTTGGAGATGCACTGGGCCTTACGGTTTCTGGTGCACATCAAGTGTCGAGGTGTCCTTACCACTAAAGGTTACCTAATTAATCTTCGTAGGTATTGAATTTGAGAAAAAAACAGTATTGAATTTTATAATTTTATATAAATAAAAACACATATGTTTGTATACAAAAGATGTTCCATTTTTAACTGCTTGATAATTGAACGAATTTTGAAAATAAAAGTATTTTAATTATAAGATTTTTAGAGCAATTATTGTATTTAGTTTACGCTTATGCAACAAATTAATAATAAATATTTTTTGTGAAATACTAGTATGAAAACTTGTATATGAGAAATATATTATATCGTATACAAGTCAAGTTTGGTAACTGGATTTTATTTAGAAAAATAAAATATTGTATTATGTACGCTTAGTACTAAATATTATAAATAAAAGTACATTCCGAAGAAAAAGTGTTGCGTTTTGGTTTAACATGTGTATGTGTGTATGTATTAATTTGCTGATTAAATTCGCATTAAATGTAGATTTAGATTCGTACGATATCTCTACATTGGTTGGGCCTGCAAATTTGCAAATTTTTTTTGCGCTCTGTCTTCAGTAGAATTAGATGAAATCTGAAATTCTCGTGTGTGTTTTAGAAGAGACCGATGAAAAATTTGCATAAATTCGGTAGCCGTTTGCGTGCTTGTCGTCTACGACTTCCAACTTTGCGGGTTTTTTTTCCTATGTAAACCTGTGGTACTAAACAATTGGTATAAATTAGTATTTCCAAAAAAAAAGAAATTGATTTTTTTCTTATGTAAATATTTTTACAAATATACATTTAATAATTTATTTTATGAACAAG
>JAGJTL010000039.1:1115533-1129804 GCA_022063505.1 Calosoma granatense
GCCATCTGTTGTAAAAACAGACAAAGTTACCATTCAAATCACTGCCCTAAAGATTGAAAATGAGGCAATATTATAAATAGTACTTATTATTTACTCATTCTATTATCAGGTCCTCCATAGTTTGTTCCTCAGCCATCTTTTTTTTATATTCTCTGTAAATTATTCCCTTTTAATAATCAATATTATTTTATTATGTATACGAGAAACCATGTATGTATTTATGTAAATAAATTTTAGTTTTACAAAAAAAGAATGTTTTTATTTAATTGTTAATCACACAGAAAACATCATTTCATAGAAATAATTATAATATTGACTCGTTATAATAATATGTAAGTAGTAAGTATATCAGCTATATAAGTATTCACTGGAAAAAATAGTATGTATTTATAAATTGTAGAATATTCTGATCGTTATATTAATTTACACATGTAGCACTCTAGTTAATGCAACGTAACTTTTCTTCGTTGTTAAATCATAGTAACCTATGGGACCAGCTTCGCAATCGGCACATGTCAAATATTTTGTGTTTCCGACTGTTTTTGAGAAGCCAACATTCTCGAATACATACATATCATTGACGACCCAAAATAACGATATTGTTTCAGTTTCAGGTGTGTCAGCGCCCTGCTTCTGTGCAATAAGTGGTAATTCAAACTGTAATATCAAAATACAAATGTTTTGCATAACCTCTCAACATGTTCATAGTCATATTGATATATTCTGTATTCATGTTTTGTTAAAATGAAAAGCAAAGAATGTAAAACAATGTATTTCTCTCAACAAAGATTATTATTTACCTCAGAATTTGTAAATTCCGCCGATGTTGGGTTCAAAATTTTCGAATTGCAAAATTTGCATTTAACATTGTTCACGTTTTTACCATTGGCTATTTCGTTTTCGTAATTATCTGCACAATTCGGCATTTTGGGGTTATATTTATGTTAAACACTATATTGTTTAATATCAAATATGAATGTTCATACAAAAACATGAACTGTCAACTTGAACCGTCAGACTTAAAAGAGGGCGCATTCAGTTAACCGGTATAAAAATACGCTTGCTCAGTAACAACTGAACGGTACCACGAAAAATAAAAAATCGTGCCTCAAATATATATATATACAGTAAACAAAAATAATTAAGGTTAGAAACAACATTATGAATTGTTGAAACCAAATTTGTAATAATAGTTATCGAAATAACATTCACTTACCTTTTACATATTCAGTTGTCATGTTTTGAAGAATAATAACGAACTCCTTGTACTGTAGAAGCCCTGGCATATTTCGCTAATAACGCATTCGCGTCCATTTTGTCCGTTGTCAAACTCTGCACGTACGGTGTAATTTCTGCCACAGTCCACTTTTGTTTAGTCTTGAACAACACCTGAAACCTCTCCGGTATCGTATCTGGCAACTTGTTTTCAGGAAAAGCCCAAACAACACTTGGATTGGTTGATCTGTCAATAATAGCAATGCCACCTAACATTTCTTCTTTAACAACCATTCCTTCTGGTACAGAATCTTTCCATGCTTGTAAGAAATCATTTAAATTAAATTTCCCCGCATATTGAAGCAAAACTTTTGCAAAAAACTGACATACACGTAGTTCATTGTATTTATAAACCACTTCATCGTTGATTTTCTTTGACTCTTCTGTGTACATGTTGAAAATTGCAAGTAATATTTCTTTTGGCACGATTTCACTCCATGCATTGATTGACTCGTCTTTCTTAACCTCATCCAGTGGCCATGAATTTTCTTCCACTGATTTCAATAGAAAAGACAACACTCTAAAATGATAATCCAAATCTAGCATTCGTACTTTTTTCTCAATTGTTATTATGTCCATTTTGTTTAAAAATAATTCCAACTCAGTCTGCGAAGCTTGTGAAATATTTGACAGTTCATCAAGTGACAGAAAAGTCGTATTGCTATACTCAAATTCTAGTTCTGGTCCTTTGTATCTGGTCGCTTCTAACTTTGTAATAATTTTATCCAACTGTGGTTTGCTAGGCACTACTTCTAGATACTTGTAATTTATCCCGAGAACATGTTTTTGTTCGATATTTGATGCTGAAATTAGTTTCAGATCTTTACTAAATTTTAATTCCGGTACGAGAAATAAACTATTGGACGTTTCACATTCTCTGACATCATAAGTGCGGGTATCTGTACACAAAACCACAGAATCTTCATCCATTCCTTTAAAAACAACTGTACTGTTTGTTTTTATAGCTTCTAGCAAATGATTATCTAGTTCCAATAACTTGTAATGATCACTTTTAGCATTTTCACCGTTTATGTACAGTGTTTGTGTTGTAGATAAAAAGTCTTCTTCTTTTAATTTTGCATGCGCCAATATTGTAGATATTTCTTCACTGGTCCTTTGAGGTATATTTCTACAATTAAATTCATATTTTATTTATACAATTTAATATAAACTTTCAAACACTTACCCGCCATTCAGTTCCATTTTGACAGTTGGCTAACCAAATTTCCCAGCCACGCCTGAATCCATTAAAATTCTACTTTCACCAGAAAAATTTAAGTAAAACCTTGAAATATTATTTTTATTTCAATAGTGAATATACCTGTGTTCTAAATAATGCTATATAGTCATCTATATTCTAAATATTCATTAATGTTTATCAGTTAGCAGCGCAATAAAAAAATCAAAGTGTTTGTTAACGATAGGTTAGTGCACAACATTACATCAAAGTCCAAGAACATCCAGAAAATGACGTAGAATGTTTAAGAGATAAATAAAATACAGATCTTCATTTAGCGATCTAATGTAGTGCAGTTAATATACGTAGTGTTAACAATGACTACCCCATTGAAACCATGGGAAAATGAAGCTACGAGATCGCGTATTTTAAACAGTTCTGCTCCGATGTCTTCATCGTTTAATACAGGTATGAATAGGACCAGGATTGGGGGGCCTCCTAATTTGCCTCCGAGGCCACGGAATTTATCGTATAATGGTGTACAGTCATATGGATGTAAGTTAGTGCGTTTGTCAGTGTGTAAATAAAGTGCCGATGTGTTTTGTTTTTGTTGATAGCTGGATTGTACGGCCGACAAATGGGCTATAGCTCTTACAGTCCGTACTCGAGTTTTCCTAGTAGTATAGGCGGCTATGGGGGCGGTTATGGATACGGTGGTTATGGGGGGATGTATGGAGGTGGCATGTATGGAAACGGTGGATATGGTTATGGAATGGGTCCGGAAAGTAGGTAAGCATAAGCACACAGACATATAATATGTAATCAATCATTACATCTGTCTATAACTACAGTATGTTTGACAACCGTTTCTAGATTTATCCAGTTAGCTGAAGAGAGCACCCGTCCTGCATTTCAAGGTATAGAGTCGCTGGTACGTGCATTCGGCTCCATTTCCATGATGTTAGACTCGACATATTTCGCTGTGACCAGTTCGTTTCGTGCAGTATTAGGTGTTGCCGAGAACTTCGGTAGAATTCGGTCAATGTTCGGCCAGTTGTGGCATAGTTTCGCACTTATACGGGCGTTAAACTGGCTGTATAAGAAAATACTAAGCCTGCTGGGATTCAAAATCACCAATGATATGGGCAAAGAGGCTTGGAATCAAGCTATGAATGAGACAACAAGTGAAGTAACTCAGAATGTATCTAGTTGGCCGATTTTCATGTTTTTAGGAATGATTGTATCCGCGCCATATTTTATTAGTAAACTGCTACCACCAGTTATAGGTAAGCAGAAAGATAATAATTCCACTTTTGACACTAAACTTAAGATTACTTTCTAATTACAGACAAACGCGATCCTAAAAACTGGCCCGCAAATTGTAAATACGTACCTGTCAGCTATGAATTCATTGCCTCCACACCGGAAGAACTGACAATTCGACCCGGTGATGAGGTCCGCATTGCTCCGAAATCTGTCCAAGACGAGATGCAACTAACACAGTCCGGTTGGTTGTACGCGGCGTCCAGTAGGGGCGCTGGTATCGTACCTGTCACTTATTTGCAAATAACAAATAAGAAGCCACCATTGTTAAACCCGCCTGCAATTGTTAACCCTGCCATACCTGGTCCATCCACAGATGCATTTACAGCTGAAGAAGTGCTGGCGACAGACACTGAACTGGAAGCACCTAGTCACAGCGAATCGAAACCCACAACGGAAAACTAACGCGTTATAGGTTATGTTGTTCGCTTGAAACGCGATTCTTTCACTTTATAATTTAAAAAGGTTGCACTGTATATGGTGTGTGAGACATTATATATTGATTTTTATATTTTATTTTGGGATTCTATCTGCCTGTCAAAATATATCGTATGATTTAAGGCTGTAATACTTATTCTATAATTTACAATCAATTAACCTGAAATATGTAACTGCATTTTTAAAGTATTCGCTAGTTGAACTGTTACCATAAACGTTCCATTTGCAAATGCTACACTGTAAAATCACGGCAGTTATTAGTCTGATATGATTGTATTTTTTAAGTTAGGGATTTTGTATTTTAATAATCATAAGATTTGTTATTAATGAATAGATTATTAAAAGAAACTGTTGTGTTCATTATTTTTCATATTTGTTAAAGAATTATCATTATTTCATTATAGAACATCGTTGTAAATCTTGTTAAATAGATAGAATGGTACAAGTTATACGCTTTTATAAAGATATAAAAATACATACTGTTTTAGTTTTCAATATTTATTACATTTTTTAATAAACATATTACAAATAAGGTTCTGGGAACTCAAAAGTCACTTCCCTTCCGGTGAGTTTCTTGTACACGGACGCGAAAGTGTCAACCTGTAAATAAAATATCAATCAATATAACATACATACATACATACACACATGTGCTGAGTTACATGTAAGAACAACAACTATAGATTAGCGCCGGAATGATGAAATTCAAGAATTATAGATTAGCGCAGGAAGTATGAAACTCATTATCTATCTAAGATTACATTAGCCTACATAAAATATAGTTATGTATAGTTTTAGAAAACTAATTAAAGAATAATGAATATGAAGAAGAAATGTAAATGAAAATATTATGAACCGACAAACCAAACTGATATAACTTATGAATTATACATATATACATATTTATACATGTGCACAATGTTCGGTTATTCTCTAATAATATAAATAATATTTCATTCACACTTACTTTGTGTTCGATAGTTGTCTGTTGGTTTTTGTCCAGATGAACTTTCACTAATTGAGAGCCGTCGAGTTTGACACGGATCCTCTTGCCGACAATCTCGGCAGGGAACACCAGGTCCTCGAGGATGGCATCGTACACGGAAGTAAGGGTACGGGAACGTGGACGCTTTTGCTTGTTCTTTGTGCGGGTCTTACGGGTTGGTTTCGGCAAAATCTTACGTTCACCAACAAACACTACATGTTTACCGGAGAATTTCTTCTCTAATTCACGAACCAAACGTGCTTGTACCTTCTGGAAAGCCTTCAGCTTGGGCATCGGCACGTAGATAATGATTGACTACAAGTCATAACACATAGGTTAGTATATAATTTGTACAGAGCAATAGATTTCAATCGTACATACTTTCTTATTATTAAGCTCAATCTCCCTAGCCTTGGTAATGTGAAGCTCACGCAATTGAGCTTTCAAATCAGAGTTCATTTCCAACTCCAGAAGAGCCTGAGAAACCTGAGTTTCAAAAGCGTCTGGCTCCGCACCATTTGCCTTAATTATTTTTGTGGCAGACATCTGAAATGCACACAAAATGACATTAGTTTTGAACACGATAAACAACACCAAATCCAACCTCTAAATTCACTAAAACTAAACTAATAATATTGCCACAACCACTGAGAAATTATGAATGCTAACTGTGCTTTTATAAAAGTTAAACTTCACTTATTCCAACAGAACCGCACTATCCAAGAATTCAACTGACACTATACAACATGGATCTACAACCAAACTTATCCTAAAATATCCACTGTTTTAAATACCATCGGCAATATATATGCGGCACAGACGAGAAACGATTGAATAAACAACGATATTAACTTAATATTTAGTCATAAAACGTTAATATTTCCTACATAATCACAAAAATTTAACTTCAAATAGTAAATATAAAACGTGTACCTTGCCGTGTATTTTGGAAAAGGATCAGACAGCTACCTTGTGCTCATGCGTGTACTAAGATTTGTATTTCGCATTGCCAACTGTTGAGCAAAAAGTTACTAACTAAAATCAAAATATATTAAGTAAAAATTACAAAAATTTATTAACAATATCCGTCCATATTACAAAATAAACATAAACAGTCAATAGTTTTATTAATTCTTAATGATAACATTAACTTTGTGAATTAGGGACATGTAGGATTTTTATGTTTTTCATGTTGTAGTCTTCAGTTGATTGGTGTGTCTGCCAGTTGTTCCTGTAGTGCAAGAAAAATGGCTTCGCTATATGCTCGAGCTGCAGTTTCTGCCTGCCGAAGAAATGTTTTGCGTACATCGCAACGATTTGCCAACACAAGTAATTATTGCTTTATTATGTTAACTACACGCTAATAGTAATTTTCATGCATCTGACAGCTTCTTTTCGTTTGAATTTTATTACGTAATTTCTCAATTTGACTATCCTCTCTCTACGCAAATAATATACTTTTGCCATATTTCGTTGTACTCTTATATTAAAACTACGTATTTGCTTTTATATACTAATTTTATATACAAGTACATATAGTTTATGATATTCGTTTAATAAATTCAATATATGGGGTTATTTGATCGATACACACAATGTATATCTTATCTGTATTAAAGGAAATGGTAATATTTCTCTGAAGCTTTCCTTGTTTATGGTTACAATTGGATTAGAGTACATTATATTTGCTTAATGTGTCACAAAAAATTATTGATTTCAATTATCTGTCATTCAGTAGGTTTCATGGGTTTCTAAAACTGTATTGCACATATTTACTTAAAACCTACATTTGTTGAAATATCTTTTCGCGAAATATAAACTAGTTGACTCTTATTTTATTTGTATTTTTATATAATGATGTGTTTGCTTTTTACAGTTATCTAATAAAGCTATTTTATTATATTTAAGACTGGCTAGTGACATAATATTTTGTATTCTATGAAAACTGTTAATATTGACTGGAATTTTCATCTAAATATTGTATATTACATTTGGAACTAATAGTAGAAGATTCGATCTTTACTTTTCCTAGCGAAAAAAACATTTTTCTTACTTGCAAAGCGTTAATATTTTAATTTACATGAAGTTCGTTCATAACTAAGTAAATACATGCGTTAATTTGTCCACAGCAATGGGAGACCCATTGGAACACGCTACCGGTTTGGAGAAGCGTGAATTGTTGGCCAAAGCCAGCGGTAACGATAATCCCTTCGACCTGAAGGTGATCAAACGTTGTGCCGGTACCAAGGACGCCCCCAATGAGATCCCATCCGCGTTCGACTCGCGCATTGTCGGCTGTATCTGTGAAGAGGACGCCACCAGTGTGAACTGGATGTGGCTGCACAAGGGCCAGCCGAGACGATGTGAATGCGGACACTGGTTCAAACTTGTACAAAAAGCCCCCGTATAAACGAGCGGGCATATGTTATATAATTCATTGTAACACACAACAAGCAAATCTAGAAATGTTTTATAGTAATAAATTTATTGTACCATAGACACAGTGTGTATGATTGATGGTCTGTTATACATCTGTCAGCCTGTATAACGCAACGTGATTACTTAATTTAAAATAAAAACAGTTATTCACAATTTATTTTCATTCATTCTATAAACATCAAACTAGAAAGTCAACGAAATACGATAGGTTTGAAGCTTATATATTTGAATAATAAAAACTTCAGCCTAGGGATATTTTAGTTTGTATATCCCTAAGACCTATATGAAGTAGGCAACAAATTCTGCTGTCATTTACTTTACTATTCTAACCACACTTTTTTTCATCAACAACACAACGTGTTTTTACCTTAAACAAAATGCCTATTGATCATAAAAGAATAAATGGCCCTGAAAATAGTGAGCCGTATCACTTTTATTCCACGACGGCGAAAAATTCCAACCGTGAAATATTCGATGAACTTTATTCAAATGCACAGCGGATTGACGGTCGAAAGCCTGATGAATTACGAAAAATCTGTTAGTAAATTCGATTATAATCAAGTGTATATTGTTTAATACATTTATATTTTCTCTTGTAGATATGAAAACTGACGTTGTCAGTCAAGCTAAAGGTTCGGCTTATATCGAATTACAGAAAACAAAAGTTATCGTATCAGTTTTTGATCCGCGCGAGATTCCAAACAAGAATGACTACAGTGCAAATGGAGAATTGTATTGTGAGTTTAAATTCGCAACGTTTAGTTGTCGTAAGCGTCGTTCACACCAGCAGGATAATGAAGAGAAACAGCATAGTGTAGTGTTACGTCGTGCTCTAGAATCGGCCGTATGTCGGCATGAATTTCCCAATTTCCAAGTTGATATATACGCACTGGTGCTTGAGAACGATGGTTCAGCCTTGAGTGCTGCTATTACGTGTGCAGGGTTGGCTTTAGCTCATGCCGGTGTACCGATGTATGATTTAGTAACCGCAGTTACACTTGGTAAACAAAATGACAGAATATTTATGGATCCAACGTTTAACGAGGAAATAGTATGTAACGTTAGTATGACGGCTAACGCGGCTATGGAAACGGAACAAAAGAGTAAAGAGTATAACGAACATGGTATTATTGTGCTGGCAATGTTGGCAACACATCAGCAAATATCTGAATTATACCAAACAGGACATCTGTCTCTAGAAGCACTAACAGATGCGATATCGCTGCTTACAGAAGCGAATAAACAAATTGTACCGTTAGCTAAGAAATGTCTGGTTAAACATGTCATGAAACACATTAAAGATAAGAAAATGGAAGAAGAATTAGACTCAAAAGAAAATAAATGTTTATAAAGTGTTAGCTATGTGTTTTTTATTGAAGTTACATATGTATGGTTCATTTTAAGAATAAAAGTTACATTTGATATTGAATAATTGCAAATATAACCTTAATGTATATAAAATTATTAATTATAAAAGTAATGATATTTTATTTAATATTTAATCATCAGGTTTGTCTGGTGGCGGTCCACAGGGTTGCAACATTTTCTCCATCAGATTGAAACGAACCCTAGCTTTAGCTTCATTCTCACAAATAGCAAAATAATTCAATAAATCTGTGTGGCCCAGGTAACTTGAACAACTGTCACGATGTTGGTTCACAAGCCACTCGTATTTACTTGTATCAGCGTGGCCAGTTCCAATGTACTTGGACTGCAAATGCTCCAACTGACTGTGAATATTGTACCTATCGCCCATGATGAACTGTAAAATGAAATTAACCTATAACTTTTTAATACAACGTTTCGATATGAGTAACGCGTGCAGAGAGATTTAAATTAACCTACCGGTTTTTCTATTCAGCTACAGCTGATTTCGATTCGCAAGCCGGTTACACCAGAATACAATACACACAGAAATATAAATTAAAATTCCGGATGCAAAATGCCTTTGTAACGCGTAGCTGTCAGACAGCGTGTATAAACATCTGCATGTGACGTAAACGGACCAATCAGCGCACGTCTAGACCAGTCAGCTGAATAATTCCGTAGTGAACCTAAGTGAGCTCTACTGTTTTGTGAAAGTTTATTAATTCACTTAACTTTATTCAGCTTATTATTGAATATAAAACCAATAAGCAGTTATATTTTGTAAGTATTAATCATTTAATAAAATTTAAAAGATTATAAAGAGTTTATTCTAAAACATATGAGTTGTGAATAAGTTAGTAGCGCCTTAGATTAATGCTTGGTTGACATCTATGACCACCGCCAACTGTTCTGGCGGTAAACTGTCGCCGCCAAGAGGCAAGTAGACAAGTTGTTGGTTAGAAAAAACGTTTGAGTTAGCTGCAGAGATTAGCTGTTAGTTCTTGTGATATGCACAGAAATTTTTATTCAAAGTGTTTTAACGGCTTTTTGATGATACTAACTATTAATTGGTGAGTGTTATCTTGTATTTTATTCGTAGATATTTATTGTTTTCGCGAAATAATCGCTATCATGAGTTGCTTTGTATGAAACACATGTTGGTGTGTTTATATTTGCTAAATATTTAATTGGCATAGATTATTAACTAATTGTATATTGTATGTGCGTAGATTATGGACTGAAGTATCCGGGTTTGTGACCTTTTATTGTCTGGTTAGCATTGAATGTGAAAAAAATCATATTTTTCACACTGAACTCGCATGGTTTCATTTAAAACTTTACTCAGTGCTAGAAAATAATAGTTTGCATAAATATTGTGTAATATCATAGGAAACTTGCTTCTAAATTATATATTTGAAAACGTGTATTTATAATGAATTTAATTGAAGAAAAACTTACTACAGCACATAATGGTATGTCGTTTTATATCCATTACTAAATGAAATAACATGAATATTTTATTAATTTTTAACCAATTAGTATTATTAACTAATTTATTATTATTCTGACAATTACGTTTAAATTTTTATAACATATTAGAGAATGAACTAACAAACTACTGCAAATCATCCTTCATTTGTTAACCATTTGACTTTTTCAACATCCACTGCCAATCCTGACGAACTATGATAACAAAAGCTAATTACATCCATCAACAAGAAGTAAATAATGCACAGCCAACTCTAATCCTGAGAACCATTAATATCACATTAGCAATAGACAATCTTCTCCTATCGTCAGTCCACCAACCAAATCTCCAATTTGGGCAACAAAATCTAATCGATTATTCAACCCGAAAAAAAAAACATGTTACAGTCAAAATGCTGCACGTGGAAGCGCTCTCAACGCCGTCTAAACGCTTGTCGCGTTTCCAACCATCCGACCGGTTCTCGGAACGGAAACGTGCTCTGTTTCCATCACAAGACAGCGAGAGTGACAGTGACCTGGGGCACATGAGCCCGCTGGAGTTGAGCTCAAGCCCAGAACGATACGAAGCTATTAGCCACTCGGCGGAAAAAGACATCGATCACCGTTATTTCAATGTATTTGACAACGAGAATGCATCTGTCAAAATTGTTTCACATAAAGTGGCGTCTCTGTTTGAAACAGTAGACGTCGATAGCCAAATAACAAATGAACAACTTCCCGATAAGGAAAATGTAAACAAACCGTTGTTTACCGAAGCAGGCGATGAGAATAAAAGTCCAAATAAACAAACTAGCGTCAATGGAAATGCAGGAAGAGTTATTACGAAGAAATGGTCGGCGCTGTTTCAAGATAAAAATAAGGAAAATACAAGTCCAAATAAGTTGCAACCGAATACAACAGATATAAATCCTAATCGAAGGGTTATAACGAAAAAATTGTCCAGCCTGTTTCATGATATCAGTCAAGATTCACAATCGAAATCACCGAAACATACACCCAGTCCCGAGATTCTGGCACCAAACACACCGTCTACAAGTGGTTCGCCGGATAAAGAAAATGTCAGTACATTTATACCGGAAACACCGGTTAAATCTTCGCCAACACAAAGTCTTAAAACACCACACGATAATACAAACACAAATCTGCAATTACCACGGCTAGTGCGCAAATCTCTGTTGGACTTATCGAACATTGACAAGTCCAACATGAAACGAAAATCCGATTCGCCCATTGAGAGTACATGTAAACATCCGAAACTAGATACGTCATGCAACAAAGTTTCGAAAGCACGCACAGCTCTGTTCACGGAAAATATTTTCCCGGCCAAATCTTTCTACCCGAAATCAGACACCAACAAACTGGAAATTAGTTTTCGATCGGATTCAATTGTTAAGTCAAAAATTTCGCCACGCAGACCTGCACCTATATACTTGTGTAACCGAAGCCGTGGCAAGAATAAGAAAAAATATTTCGGCCAAATTAACGCCGGCGTACGGCATGGCATCAAAAAACCAAAACACAAACCAGCGCTCACTAAAACACAATTACTCAAAGCCGCACTGAATATTGTGAAAAACTCTCCACTGAATGATTTCCTGGATAAAATGAACGAACCCAGAGAGGAAATAGTCAATAAGAATGAGTGTGGCGTTTCGTTGGAACAAATACAGAAAATGGATTCAATATTAAAGAATATTGATACACGTACGATACAACCACAACCGCTAAGTATTAATAACACATCTACACCATCACAGAACGCAATTGTCAAGCACGAAACAACTGAACAAACATTTGGCATTAAACGGCCCTTAAGTCCCCAGCCGCTGGATACGAATAAAAGGTTCTTCAAAAGTGCTCCATCCCGGGCAACTGTTACCATAAGTCAAAATATTAAACTGAATTTTGATCACGGCGAATTCTCGTTGATAGAAAAACGTAATCGCATTTGTAAACCGAAGAACGTTTTCCTGGAATTGGATATGCCAGACTTCTCAATAAATGAAGATGAAAAACTTGTTGATAATAGTTTCAATGATATATTGAAGAGTTTAGAAGATGATAATATATGTGCACCAACAACAACAACAACAACAGCTACATCTGCAATAGTGTCTAGTGTTAGTGATTGTGTTTTAAAAACTGAATTTTCACCTACAAACATCACTTTGACAGCTCACAGTTCTGTAACGGCTTCGGAAAATTCCATTCAGTTGCATACAGCGCCGTGCAACGGTGAACCAGCGAAACCGAAAGTTTCAAATGACATTCTGTTGTCGCCAACTTCACTCGTATGTGATATGACATCGGGATTGGCGTTGGATAGTCCAAAAAGTCAAACGGTTCACAATATTGACTTGAACAAATTGAGTGAAACGAAAAAACGTATTTCTTTCCCAGAAACAATGACAGACGAATCTGAGAAAAAACTGTTTCCGATTTTCTACGGCAATCAGAATGAAGTGCCAAAGCAGTCGCCGAAGGAAAGTCGTCATGTGAAGACTATTCGTAAGATCTGGAAACCGTTGTCAGAGGATCAAACACTTATCGATGCCGGCCAGAAGAAGTTCGGTCTGACGCAATGTCCGGAATGTAAAGTGATGTACAGTCTGGGTGAACCAGAAGATGAGATTATGCATTACCAACATCATAATTCGATCAAAGTGCTCCGGTACAATGTAAGTACTGTTTTGTTTTAACTATACTAATGCAGATATAATGATAAATACATACATACATAACATCACGCCTTTCCCATTACTGGGGTAGCAGACCCTTTATTTTACTTTACATTTTCACAATCCTTCGCCATATGCTCCTATCTTTACATATCTCTCTTGCTTCATTCACATCAACACACCTTGTCATACATGCTCTCCTATTTTTACTACTACGAATAATATAATAATAATGATAAATATAATATTTGAAGGGATGGAAACATGAACGAGTTGTCAACCAATTTCATCAAGGCAAAGTTATACAAATTAATCCCAGCGATCCGAAATCATGGTGGCGTAAAGTCAAAGAGGTTTTGGAAAATGTCGTGAATCGTGATCTTGGATTCGTTGATGTGCCTTTTAACACTTCAAATGCAAAAGTAAGTTATACATTACACCCCCGCCGGTCCGTATAAGAAATATGTCATTGTGAATTTTTAATTGCAGGTATTCTTATGTATAATGAATAAACAGATTGTCGGTTGTCTTGTGGCTGAACCAAAACTGAAAGCACACAAAATGTTGCCTTCAACCAACGGAGTGGATCAATGCACCGAAGAATCTTACCCCGTAAAATGTGGTGTATCCCGATTATGGGTGGCTGTAACGCATAGAAAATGCGGTATTGCAACCACTCTTATGAACTGTATGCGTTCACAGTTCATGTACGGACACATTTTAAGTCTGGCAGAAATCGCATTCAGTTCACCTACGGAATCCGGTAAAATATTCGCCTGCAAGTACATGAAAACAGAATCATTTCTCGTTTATATCTCGTAATAACACACGCACTAACGATAAGCATAATTTATTTGTTGAATTTTATTATTACCTGCCGCAAAACGTAACATATTTGACGTTTACAAGTTAAATGTGGGCAAGGTTAGGTCGCCATGTTGAATTTCAGAGCCATCTAGCAAATAAGCAACGAACTATATTCTTCTAACATAATAGCTGTATTCTTTTTACCTGAGCTGACTTGAGCGCTCAGTTATTTCAGAGCGGTTCAGACACTTCGGTGTTCTTTTTGCTGCTCGTAGCTCAGTTTATCTGAGTTT